>PVLD010002148.1:64828-174524 GCA_004027595.1 Dinomys branickii
CAACTGATCTATAGACAAGGTGACATGGTCTCAACAGTGGTTATTGCTTTATCCATTGATATCTTCGAAGTGTAAATATATGAACCCATATACAGACATGCAAAATTGGTCAGACCATTAATCCTCTCAACAACAGAAAAACACAAAAACCAAACATCCAAAGACAGAAAACAAAACAGGCAAACAACAACAACAACAGACAATCTGTTCTGCTGGGCATTTTCTGAGTCTTGGACAGGGCCAATAGCTTCTAGAAAAAGGAATGGGGACCTAGAGCTGGGATTGTTCTCCCATAGTAGTTCGGGTGGTGAACATAGTATAATGGAATCATAACCTGTCTGCGGTGATTTTGTTTTCTGTACCAGGGATTGAGCTCAGGGCATTCACAATGCAGCTCTAGCCTTTTTTTTTTTGGCTTTTAGTTTTTGAGAAAGGGTCTCACTGCTAAGTTGTCATGGTGAGCTTGAACTTGAGATCCTCCTCCCTCAGCCTCTCAGAGTGCTAGGATTCTAGGTGAGCACAGTTATGTCTGGGTCCTCCAGTGACAGTTCTTATACTGATGTTTTAGGGCTGCTACAGGCTGGTGGGTGCTGTGTGCACATGGTAGAATTTTCTGTCAGAAATTTAAAGTATGGAAATCTTAAAAAAAGAGAGATGAACCAGCCTGTCCTGTTGTTAGTTCCTTTTGTCCAGTTTTCCTGCGATCACATCAGGCCCCTTGCTCATTATTTGAAAGTCTACCTCTCTCCTAAGGAAAGTGAAAGGAGTCACTCACAAAATGATTTTCAGCCACTTTCTGAGGAGGGCTTGCTGGAATTGCTTCATAATAGTGAAAGTTTTCACTTGAATGGGTATCGCAAACAATGGATTGACCTTCCAGGAAAGGAAAACACTCTTAATTTACTACAAATAGAAACAAATACATTGTTAGTTTGTAGCTGTCAGACCACTCACTTGAGGTGGGGTCAAGACTGATGGCACGAAGTACACTTTAATTCATCTTACCAACTGCTCAAAGTTTGGGAAATTCCTTCCAGATGCCATTGAGAATGTCACCCCACAGCTGACCTGCAGTGTAACTTGTGTGTGCAGAGCACATCTCTTACTCACCCCATCACAGGATGCTCTTTAGATACCATATTTTGCAATAATGCTACCTCGAGCCATGATTCCAACCTGCTGGAAAGACATACGTCCATGCCATAGGAGAGCCAGTGTTTGCTATATTGGAATTAGTTACCATGCTTGTCTTTGGACAGGAAGGAGGCCTATTCATTCCTTGCTTTTGCAAATAAACTTGCAAAATTGGGGCCACTTTCTTAGTCAGGCCTCCTAATTACTCCCAGTAACTGTACAGGCATTCATGTCTCCATGGTGGGGGTGATGAAATGAGGCCACACTTTCACGCAACTAGACAGAAGAGCCAGGGCTATGATATGGGTGCGTGACTGAGCCTCAGCAGCCCGCATCTGAGCCACAGTGTTTCCCGCTAGACTACGCTGTCTGTGCTGTGATTTCTCTAGGTATTTGCCTAGGTATTTTCCTATTCAACAAATTAAAGTTAACTTAGTCCCCAAGAGGGAGTACGGGAAGGAACAAGTGGTTCTGCCTGGCTTCATTGTGTTTAAAAGCTATATTGGAAAAGATTTGCGTTCTTATTTGTTAGTGTCACAATGATAAATAAAAGCACTGTACTGGCAGTGAGCATCAGAGAGTAACTGGAACTGATGTTTTATAATTATTAAAATTTTTGAATGTGTTAGTGGTAGTGGTGACATTGATATGGATGTGTCTTGGTCTGAGGCATTCATTTTAATGTGTACATATCCCCAGTATACTATAATAAATTAAGCAAGCAGGGATCAGGTCCTTTATATTTTTCTAATTTATATGATTAATAAAGAAGTACTCAGTGGAATGGGATAAAGTACTAGTTTAGCCTGACAATATTGCATAGTCTTCTCTGTCTCCACTTGCGGAGACCTCTGCAGTGAATTCTGCATCCTTTCTTGATAACTTTCCTTTGTCATGTAGCAGCAGCCATGCTTCTTGTTTGCTGTCCCCTGCCAAGAGCTACTCAATGCTTAATACTTTTTAAAAGAATATTTGCAGGGCTGGGGATATAGCTCAGTGGAATAAGTGCTTGTCTAGCAAGCGCAAGGTCCTGAGTTCGATCCCCAGTACCGCAAAAAAAAAAAAAAAAGAATATTTGCAAACAGAAAATAGATCATGTTTCTGTTATGACTGTTGATGTTTACAGTTCGTGCCTGATTTGGCCTTTGGCCTGGCTTGTTCAAGAAACAATTTTTTTGACCAACACCTCTTCACAGGGTACCTTCTTCTGGTGTGACTGAAAGTGTGTTTCCTAGTCTTGCACACAATCCTTGGATGTTAGCTGGGGCTGCTGAAGGGAGATGCCACAGAACTGCATCTTCTGTTCTGGAGTGGCTATTGATTTGAACATGTAGGCTGCAACACTGTTTCCCTTTTGGGGGGTGGTTGGCGTCCTTACTTTTGGGGACCACAGCAAAGCCAGACTCTGAGGGGGGTTGAGGAGCTTCATCTATGGCCAGAGTTAATTTAGACACAGGCTCTCCCCCCAAAGCAGACCTGGGGCCCATATACAAGTCAAATCTGCTATTTTTCTTTAGGCAATGATTTATTTCCCTCTTAAATTGGCTGGACCAGTTAGTTTTTTATTTTTATTAAGTCACACTATTCTTAAATGAAACTATTGATTTAAAGTCAGCTTAGTGAGGATTTAATTTGTTTTCAGGGGATTAGAGCAGGTAGCATGGGATAATTTTACAATAAAGTGGAGCAGAAGCGTTCCTTCACAGGGCCTTGGCTTCTTTTACTTGCCAGACTGCACAGACATTACAAATTTTCAAGTAAATTGTGGAAATACATTCATAAATCAGGCCTAATTCCCCTGCCTGCTTAAGGGAGATTCAAAGGAGTGCTTTCCCATGACCTTGTCCGGTTGTCCTTCTAATGACAGTCCCTGCTTCTGGTGCTGAAAAACACACAGATGGGTGCACGTGCACTCAGCACCCAGATATCCTGATATTCAGTATCAGGGAATCCCTCTTTCTGTCTTTACACCGTGTTGCTTTTGTTTTCAAAACATCCTCTTCACCAAGGTGAAGGGGTGGGGAGAAGGCGCGTTGGTGGGGCTGCACTGGTTCACCTGCCTGGGCAGGCCTCCTCCTCTGCCCTGTTGCCCACCAGCCCTGCCCAGCTTTGCCTCCATCCATGGGTCCCCCCTCCCCAGAAACTTCCCTGTGCATCACTCCTACAGAAGGCAAGGAGGGGTGCTCATGAAAGCATTAAAACCTGGGCAAGTGAGACTATCCAAACACTGCCGGAGAGGGTTGTCTGTTGTTTGTTTTAAGAGCGGTCTTGTCACTGCCAGTCTGTTATCTCTGAACTCCGCTGTCACTATCTATTTCCAAAGGTGTCTTTTCTTTCTATCGAAATCAAATAGACTCAGAGCCATTTTCAGATTAATGGTCCTTGGTCTAGAGATTTTGAAACCATTTTGGTCAATCATTCTGGACGTCTCTAGATGTCCCCACCCCCATCACTGGGCAGTGGGTAGTAGGGCTGGATCTTGGCAAACATCAGATAGCCAGTCCCTCTGGCTAATCCTCTATTATCAGACTGGGCTGGTCTAGCACTCTCCTTGGAGTGTCTGCCCTGTAGCAATGTGGGCCTCACCCTCTTTGCTTTACAAGCATGAAGTGGCTGGCCCCATGTTACACAGAGGAACAGGGGCCAGAGAAGGTGGCCCTGGGACTATGGGTATCAGGATCGGACATTCCATAATGCTCTGTCTGATTGCAGAGAGCTGGGACCAGAGAAGGAATAGGGAAACCTTCAGCCTGGGCATAGGTGCTGTAGAGCAGGTTCATGTGCCTCACCAGCTTGCAGGTGAAGGGGTCCTGAAGGCTCTGCCATGCAGAGTCCTTGTGGGCACAGCCGCCTTTGTGTGAATGACTCACTCAGGAGAAGGTTTGCCTGGAGAATTGTAAGGACCCAGCCACACCAGGAGAGGACTCCAAAGGCTGAGCACAGTGGGCATTTTGACAGGAGGAGCCTGAGCTGCACAAGCCCTGCAATACTGAAAAATGCACAGTAAATATAAAATGGGCCCAAAGAAAAACTCTGGGTATTTTCTTCATCATCAGAAGGTGTTTCCCTGAAGGTGTCATGAAAACACAGAGAAATGGAGAGGCAATACTAAGACTAGAGCAAAGTAGGCGCAAGTGAAGATGCACAAGCTGAGGTGTCCGAAGATCTTGCAGCCACCAAGGCTAGAGAGTCCCAGCGGTGGGGGAAGGTAGCTGCCAAGCCAGGCAGAGCAAGGGTGAAGTCCAGAAAGGGTGAGCAGTGAGACAGGGTCTCCCTATCCAGGTTTCAAAAAGCAGATCAGCACTCTAACCCAAGAGAATCTTATGAGCTGCCCTTTCCAAAACAAGCAAAGAAGGGTGGAAGAGAAATCTTTATAAATTGAGTTATAAAAGTGCATGAAATAATTGTTCATTAAATAAGTTTCATGGATCATTGCTTAAGTTAGGTTATGGGGGACCAGAACGGGGATAGGGAGTCCCTGGCCCCTTCCGTTCCTCTTTGTTCCCAGATGCCATGAGGTGAGTAGGCCTTGTCTGCCATTCATTCCCATCATGTTGTTTTTTGTCACCTAAAGCAAAAAAGCCACATGACCATGAACTAAAACCTTTGAAACAGGGCCAAAATAAACATTTTTCTTTGTTGAGATGGTTATGTCAGGGCATTTTCTTATAGTAATGCAAAGCTGACTGAGATTTTTTTGTTGTTTTGTTTTCGTTTTTGAGACATGGTCTCACTGTGTGGAGCAGGCTAGCTTTGAATTCATTCATGTAGTCCAGACTGGCCTAAAACTCACAGCGATCCTCCTGCTTCAGTCTCCCGAGTGTTTGGATTACGGGCCATGCCCAGTTACTGAGTTTTTTTTTTTTTAAACCCTTTATAAACAGTTTCTTTGTTTTCAAAGTCTACTATGGGACTTCATCCAGGAACTAGAAAATACAAAAAGCTCAATCTTGTACAGTCCTTTTACTATGAAAGTCATGTGAAAGTCAACAAGTTCTAAACCCATGACTCAACACTGCATAAAGATTCACCCTCTCAACCCAATTAATCTCTGGCCTAAACCACTGATTGCCAGGCTTACCCCCAAACAGGGCACCCTCCTAATGTGGGCAGCATTTGTATCTCGTGTGCCCATTAAGTGTAGGAAGAATATGCTGTATTAAGGAGTTCTCATAATCATTTCTTTGTTGTTTCAGCAGTAGTGCTCACTGATAAATGAGTTAACTAACATAAGCACTAAAAAACTCTCCATAAATAAATATAATATATGGATAATGTAGACTTTCTAAAAATTAAAAACTTTTGCAGTTTTAAGAGGCAATCCATACACTGGAATAAAATATATTTGTTTTCCTGAGTAACCACTTTGAAGAAATCAATATATAATACAACAACTTTTGTTAATTTTCTATCACCTTGTTTGAATTTCAGTATTGCTTGCGTTGTTCTTGTGTTATTTTGTTACTATATGTGTGTTTGTTAATATGTTTTAATTCTTCTATTTTTTTAGAATAAAAAATCTTCAAAACACTATCTAATGAAAATCTGGTATTCAGACTATATAGAGAACTCATACTCCAGTAATGAGAGAAATATCTCAAAACAATGCACAGGGAAAGGATTTGAATGAATTTTTGCCAGACAAGGTATGCAGATGGCAAATTAACATATAAGAGAATGGCCAACATCATTAATCACTAAGGAAGCCCAAATTAAAATTACAATGAGATATGAGTTTGCAGCTGTTAAATTGCTAACAAAACAACGCTACTCAGTGCCAATAAATACAGGTATGTGGAGCAACTAGAATGCTCATGCAACACGAAGGGAATGAAAAACTATACAACCACTCATGGAAACAATACAGCAAGTTCTTCTAAAATGAAGTGTATACTTGTCACATAACCGCAATTCTATTTCTTGGTATTCATCTAAGAGAAGTGAATATTTACCTCTATATATAAATTTGTCCATGTTGAGGTTGAGAAGAGAAGTTCAGCAGGAGCTTCCCTTGAGCAATGAGCATACAGTAGTTACATGAAAATACAGATTGCTTTATTCGTAATGTCCTAAATCTGGAAACAAATTACCTATCAACACCTAAATAAGCTGTGGAATACCCATACAGTGGAAAATAAAAAGAATGTACTATGCACACAGAGAACACACAAATGGCTCTGAGCAAGCAAAGCCAAATTCAAAAGGCTGCATACTCTTTGATTCCATTTATATAAAACTTTGGAAGAGGCAAGACTATATGTAATATAACAACCATTGCTAATTTTCTGTCATCTTGTTTTGGAATTCTGTATCCTTTTTATTGTTGTTGTGTTGGTTTGTTTTTATATTTGTTGGTATCTTGTTTTCTTTTCTTTTTCTTTTAAAAGTAAAAGAGTGAAAATATTAGCAAACAGACACAAAGTAGCACAAGAACAATACAAAAACAAGTACAGATAAGGTGACGAATTAACGATGGTTGTTGTATTACATATTGATAACTTCAAAGTGTATGTTCAGGATAATGCATACAGACATACAAGATTGATAAACAACTAATCATTGATTGTTCCTTACAATAAAGCATCATGAGACAATAGTGCAATCATGTTAGCCATCCTGCATATACATACATACATACACAGATAACCCTTTCTTCCGTTTTTCCTTTCCCTCATCCCAGTTTCTTTTTACTTTTGAGCAGTTTCCTTTCATAACTCCTAATTTATATTTCCACTTTCAGGTTCTTACACTAATGATACAATGCGCTGTTTGCACATAGACATCTGATTTATTTCACTTATGAGTATGGTCTCTAATTGTGACCATTTGCCTATAAAAGTCTCAAGTTTGTCTTTCTTTATAGCTGAGTAATATTCCATTATGTAAAAATGCCACCGTTTTTTATCCAGTCCTCGGTGGATGGACATTTGGGTTGCTTCCACAATTTAGCTATTATAAATTGCGCTGCTATATTGGGTTGTTCAGGATTTTTATATCTTCCTGATTTAACTTTGGTAATTTATACATTTCTAGGAATCTGTCCATTTCTTCTGAGTTTTCTATCCTATTGGAGTAAAGATTCTCAAAGTAGATATTAACGATCTTTTGAATTTCTGTAGGATCTGTAGTGATTTCATCCTTTTCATTCCTTATTGCATGAGTTCTTTCTTTTTTTGATAAGGTTGGATAGGGGTTTACCAATTTAATTTATTTTTTCAAAGAACCAACTCTTTTACTCACTTATGTTTTGTAGAGTTTTGTTCATCTCAACTGCATTAATTTCTGCCCTAAGCTTTATAATCTCCCTTCTTTTGGCTTTGGGTTTGACTTGTTTTTCTTTTTCTAAAAGTTTGAGGTGCAGCATTAGGCTATTTATTTGGTCTTTTTCTGTTTTCTTTATGTGTGAGTTCATCACTATAAATTTCCCTCTGAGGACTGCTTTCATTACATCCCACAGATTGTGGTAAGTTGCATTTGCATTTTCATTTGTTTGTATGCATTTTTAAATTTCTTCTGTGATGCATTCATTATTCAGGAGGTTGTTGTCTAATTTGCAAGTGTTTATGGAGTTTTTGGAGGTCCCTTTGTCATTAATTTTCAGTTTCATTGCACTGTGGTCAGGCAATATGCATGGATAATTGAAATTATTTTGCATTTAGGTTGGTATGCTCTATGGGTTAGAATGTGGTCTATTTTAGAGAAAGTCCCATATGCAGCTGAGAAAAATGTGTATTCTGATATTGTGGGGTGGAACACTCTGTATACATCTACTAAGTCCATTTGTTTGCACGTTTGGTTCAGGTCTGTTATATCTTTGCTGAGTTTCAGTCCAGTTGACCTGTCTCTTTGCATCAAAGGGGCGTTTAGGTCCCCTATTACAATAGTGTTATCGATTATTATTTTTTTTTTATGTCTGTTAAGATTTGCCTTATATAGTTTGGTGCTCCAGTATTTAGTGCATACATGTTTAGGATTGTTATCTCTTCCTCTTGTAGCTTTCCCCTAAGTAGTATGTAGTGGCCTTCTTTGTCTCTTTTGTTTGTTTTTGGTTTGAAGTGTACATTATCTGCAAATATAATAGCTACCCCTGCTTTTTTCTGGGAACCCGATGCATGGAGAATTGTTTTCTATCCTTTGACTTTCAATGTGTATTTCCTTTTGAGTAAAGTGTGTTTCCTGTATACAGCATATTGTGGGATTTTGTCTCTTAATCCACTCTGCCAGTCTGTTTCTTTTGACTGGTGAATTGAAGCTATTTACTACAATGGTTATAACTGTTATACATTGGCTTATTCTTGTCATACTCTTTACTTGCTGTTGCTTTCCTAGTGTTGCTGTTTAATTGCTTGTTCTGCTTAAGGGTTCTTCCTATTGTTGTTGAGATTGTGGTCACTTTTTTCTCTGTCTAGAATATCTTTTAGTACTTTTTATAATGTTGGTTGAAGAACTAATGAAGTTCTTCAGTTGTTCTTTGTCGTGGAAATACTTCATTTCTCCACTGAATTTGAAGGATAGTTTTTCAGCATGCATCAGTCTGGGTTGGAAGCTGTTTTGTCTCAGAATCGGTAATACCTCTCTTCAAGCTCTTCTTGATTTCATGGTTTCTGTTGAGAAGTCTGCTGTGATTCTGATGGGCTTTCCTTTATAGGTGATCTGTTTCTTTTCTCTAGCAGGTTTTAATATTGTGTTCTTTTGCTGGATATCTGCAATCTTGACTATTATATGTCTGGGTGTGGTTTTATTTGGGTTGTGGCTCATTGGAATTCTATATGCTTCATTTACCTGCACATCAGCATCTTTTACCATGCTTGGGAAATTTTCTGCTATTATTTCTGCAAGTCTTCTTTTTATGTCATTTGTGTTGTCTCCTGCTGTTTCATTGATTCCTATTACTTGGACACTATTTCTCTTTGCTTCTTCTTGCAGCTGCTGGATTGATTTTTCCTGGTTCCTTGGTGAGTTTAAGAGATCCTTCCTTTTACAATCATTAGCTGTCATGCTGTCTTCAAGATCTGAAATTCTGTCTTCGACTTCATTCAAGTGGTTTTGCAAGCTTTCAGTGGGAGTTTTCATTTCCTGGAAATCTTATTGAGTCTGTTTCATGTGTTCTAATTCATTCCTAAATTGCTCATGTAATGTTTCCATTTGTTGCCTTTGATGTTCTTTTCTTTTATCTGTTTCTTCTCTGTATGTGCAAAGCATTTCTTCATTATTATTTTCATTTCATTTTTTGCCTGAGAGATTATTTCAGATTTAATCTCTTCTATGGCCTGATGGAGCTGTTTCTTTACTTCAGATGTGATCATTTCAGAAATTTTAGGTATGTGGCCTCCTAGTTCTCCTATGTCATTGTCTCCTGTATTTGTTCTGGGTGGAGTTGTGTTCTGAGACTGCATTTTGCTCCTATATCTTGTCATTTTAAATATCAGATGACAAGTGCTGAGCTACTGACTACCCAGGCAGTTCATAAAGGACTCTAGGGACTCTAGTTTACCTGGATATCAAACTAATCCCAAGGTGGTAGGAGACCTTGGATCACTGGGCCCAGAGACCCCAGGCAATTTCTGGGGTGCACAGTTCAGACCACACCTGTGATGGGGGCTGCTGGGCTTCAGTACCCAGGTCTCCAGTCCATGGACAGGAATCGTGTGGGCCTCAGCCTTAAAGCCAATGGTGGTTAGGCAGGGGCCGCTACTTGGGATTCTCAGGTAGCTGGTCAGGGGAGAGCAGGCCTTGCCTCCCAACCCTAAAGACCCCAGAGCCTGAGGCTGTTTCCACACTGCAGATCTCAACCAGCAACAGGGACAGGCTCTCTCAGTCCAAGTTCCTTCCTGACTTTAAGGCATGGAGCAGAGCCCAGGCATAGGCCTTATTGGAGGAGAAGAGTTCCGCTGAAAAGCTGCACTGCTCAGGTGTCGCCACAGGCTGGCCTCCTTTGTTTTCTTTTTAAAATGGAAAGAAAGAAAAAGCATTGCTAGTGCTGAAGTAGTGTTAGTGGTGCAGGAGATTAGTTACAAGGTGGGGTAAACAAGTGGTAGAGATGTCCTGTATGTGCTTTCTGGTGGTAGTCACCAGAAAATTTATCAAAATTGATACTTGTCAAACAATACCTTGATAGACCTAGCTCAAACCTGAAACAAATGTAATAAGTGAACCTCTTGATTTACTTTAGGCATTTGTTTTCTGTGGTTAGGAATTGGATTGGTGCTGTGATAAGATTCCCCCCAGAATCCATCTCCTCCTGTGGCCCATGGACAACAGTTAAGTCACTGAGGGACTGCTGGGAGATGACTGTTTTTCCTATAAATCTCCTGGGATGTTCTTACCATTTTCTTGCAAATTAAGAACATGCAGTAGATATAGTGGCTTTGACAAGACAGGAGCCTTCAGTAACTGGTAATTTTATAAAACTTAAAGACTTTGGAAGACCAGAAGCAGTACAATCTATAGGTTTATTGCCTTTTTTCTTTTACATCACCGTTTTGAGCTTTAACACAACTTTGTTCTGTTATTAGTTCTGGAATCTGCTATTATCTGTATAAGCGGCTTATGAAATTGTAAAAAAGAAATGAACTTGTATGCAGCATTTGCTGTTTACAAAATGTTATTATCTTTATTATCCATTCGATTTTCTCCAACTTTCCTACCACAGGTCTAGAATCTTGCAAGCTGAAGTTCACACTCAGTGAGATGGGTCTGCTGACAAATGGCAAAGGTGTAGACTCGGGTCCTAAAATAGCAAAGTGTACATGCTCGTCCCTCTCTCCCTCACCAAGAGTGATCTCACACCAACAGTGTCAGGGGAATCAGATGTGCTGAGCCACATGATTCGGAATGGTGACTGTGATGTTGAGTACTCTTACTTCTCGGTGGGCAAATGAAAGTTCCATCTACTTGAATTTAGAGCTACCTGATGTCTGTCCTGGTGGGTGGAGGCAGAAGGAGGTATCAGTCATTAGCCAAGAGGACAAAGCAGGAGTTGTGTGTATGTGCCGAACCAGCATCTCACCACCACAGAGGCAACTCGCTGCCATGATGGGTATCACTCACACTGTCACTGTCCCTAGGGGCATCAGGAGTCAGATGCTCTGTATAACCTGAAGCACCCTGGGCAGCTTTGTCCCACAGTTTTACTCTTACACATTGCTCCTCTGGACGTGTGCTAAGGCCTCTGCCAGGTCAGGGTCACAGAAAGGGGCATGGTAGCCAGGCAGATCTCTTCTGATGCCCTGAGTCCTGCCAGGCCAGCTCATCTTGACACACGGCACCACAGAATGGTATCCTGGAGGCCCATGACTGTCTGGGGACACAGATTAGAGGAGCACAAAGGACCAAGTCCAGAAAAAGAACAAGTTAGGTGAGTGATCAGAAATGATTCTTCGGCTCGTGTTTGGGCCTTGGATCTTGTACATCTTCCAGTGTCACTCTTTGGCTGGTCCATAACCCTCACTGTCTGCTGCCTCTCCGAGTCGCTGTCTCTCTCCTCTCCATGTCCCTGACTCTGTATCGATCTCTTTTTCTTTCTTTTTCAATCTCTTTTTCTTGTCTCTGTTTCCGTTTCTGTTTCTCTTTCTGTCTGAAGATAAAGCAATGAAAGTTGTTTTCTGTATACCAAAGTACGAAGTTGGGTTGGCTTTCTCTCTGGCTGATGTACCATGTGTAACTGTAGAGTTTCATTTTACTTTACATTAATCAAACAACAACAAAAGCCATAAAAACCCCACTAAGAGGCATTTTAACTTAAGATCCAGTGCTGAACACCCAGGGATTTTGCCTATTGTCTTCTCTAGTGTCCTGTAAAAGGAATTAGATAGCGAGAGAAAGAAAGAAAAATTGAGCCACATTTTTTTGCATAGAAAGGGAGAAAACATATAATAAATTAAGGGTAGTGGGAGTGAAGTAAAGGCCAGAGGTATAGGATGTTTAATTGTGTGCGCTGCTCCTCCCCACATGGTCCCTGCCAGCTGCTGTGTTATTGCTCCCTCCCTGCTTTAAGATGAAAGCAATGATGGTAGACACGTGCAGACACACAAAAGAACCTATTTGGACCGGCGTGTCAGCTCATCTTTATCAAATGTTGCACAGGTATATTTTGTTGCCATGCTTCATTACCCCAGAATGGCATGCCTGAAATGTTTGTCTCTTCTATAAACCCAATAGCTTTCCCAGCCAGGCATTGTTTGACAGGGCAATAGACGGGTGTTTCTTTCACAGGCATGAGTTTGTAAAGGCTGGGCAATTAGGGAGAGAGAGGGAGAGAAAGGGACACAGAGAGGGAGGGAGGGAGAGGGAGAGAGAGATGGGGGAGAAAGAGGGAGGAGAATGAGAGTGAGAGCGGAAGGAAAGACAGAAAGAGAGGAGAGAAGGAGAGAGAAGAGCAGGAGACATAAATTTATTTAAAAAATAACATATCTGTGTGCATTTTCAATGTTTTTAATAAAGAAAATATAGAGAGCTAAATAATAAATGTGCATTGTGTTTTAAAAGGATCATTGCCCCTTTGATTGGGAAAACTCTTATTCAGACACATAGATGGTTGATTTAAAATAAAAATTTTGACAGTGATTTTTGTGACACAAAGAGGGATACAGCAAATGCCATGGGGAAGGGCCATAGTAATAACCAGGAAAGCGGTAACTGAAGTAAAACTTGGTTTTCCTTTACACATAAGACCTTTGCATCAAAAATCTGCCTCTTATCTTCCAATAGCCTACTGGAAAGTCAACATTTTAATCCTGTGTGATACAGATTAAATTCTCAGGAATTAGAGTTGCATAAGGCTTATATTTTATTTTCTTGCTTGAAGCAGCGGTGGTAATGGCTTTTGCAAATCAGAGTAGGAGGCTTGAAGTCTCGGTCAAGCTAAACCCCACTCCATGTCTTTCCTTCCCTCGGGGTGCTGTGCCCAGTGGGTCTAGCAGGCTGAGCCACAGTTCCCGTGGGAGTGGCCTGTGGCTACACTTTCAGGGGCAGTTATTAGCAGGGGGAGCTTTTTCCATCTGAGTTTGTGTGAACACAGTGTCAGCGGCAGGACCGTACTAAGATCCTTGTGTGTCATCTGGCCAAAAAGGGTCAGCAATAGTTGGGCAATTCCAGTGTGCAGGTCAACAGAAACATCCAAATAGCCACCGCCATGGAAAAACTTTTTCTTGTAGTTGTCTGGTCTTTTAGAAGGATGTCAGAATGGAAATGTACAGAGCCCCTGACCTGGCAGGGAGAAGAGAGCACATCCTAGGATACCTTATCTGAAGGATTGAGGTCTTATAACTGCCAAGATCCAGAACTCTGAGTTTGGGAGGTGATTTGGGGGAGCATGTACCACATGCTAAATAACACTTGGGGTGGAGTTGGAGGCAGCCTCCAGCGTCAAACACATAAGTGTAGTTGAGTCACACACAGGGATAGTCCCTCTACTTGGATAAATAAAAACTGTATGTGAATAATTTTATGTCAGGCTGAGATCAGATTTTACCCTCAATGAAGCTACCAATTTTGACTCTTCAAATCTTTTTAGGTTTTGTAAGTATAGATGGGACACTACTTTTAATGGAAAAGAAGCTGGTCTGCTATTGTGATGGTCTTGTGGCCTCCCACAGAAAAGCCACTGTGCTAGGGATAAGAAGGCTCCCTTTGGGGCGCATCACCACTGCATGACCACACCATTCACTGTGACTTGATTGCCCAGGATGCATGTGCAGCCACTTCTGCCTCATCCAAGGACAGGGTGTGGGAAGGTGCCGCTCCATGGCACCTGGGGGACTCCAGAGCAGCTTGTCCTGGGTCTCCGAGTGTGAACACTCCTTGTGATTGCTGCTTTAATTACTCCTGCACTTCAACAGCGGGGAATATGCTTACTTTTCTGTACTTGTTTGCCATTTTATTATTGCTTGCTCCTGCTGAAAATCTGTTTTCCACATGTACCTGCAATTCCCCGCTGAGCAGGAAACTGAAGAGCTGCACCTTATGCGAAACTCTGTCCCTCTCAGTCTCTGGTTTTTACAACTGTAGAAAGGTCTCCCCTGGCCATTCTTGGCCTCAGGTTTATGATCCACGAGATCTTGCTGAGCTTTGGTCACTTTGCCCTTGATTATTTTTCTAACCTGATAAAAAATGTTATTTTCCTCTTCCAAGAACTGAAAAGTGCTGACGGCCTGTGTGTGCGCGCCTGCACACGCGTGTGCACTTGCAGATATTGTTTGCTCCTTTCTGATCGAGTAGGAACAATGTTTTGTAATTTATGATCAGTTCTGGATGTTGGCCCAGGTGTAAACTCTAGGCCTACCATTACAGTTTTATAAAGGGACCTGTTTATGGTCCATCAAGAAATGCCAAGTCCCAGACCCTGGAATTACCCAGGCGATAAAGGTTGTATCACAAAAGACCCTGGACAGTCTCCTTTGGGGGAACATAATTAAATATAGTTTCAGGTGAACAACAGAACCTTCCCTGGAGGAATTCTCTTTATGGGCAGGGTTTCCCTAGGCTGGAGGATCAAAGCTGTGCACTAGAGGTGACACAGGAAATGCAAAGTTCCCTGTGTGTAGGAGAGATGAACAGTGGTGGATTCCATCCAGAGCACATAAAACCAAAACTTTTGGTTATTTCATTTTCAATTTTTTATCTGTACATATAAGAAGCAGTTGAAACATGACTTTTTGATCTTGAAAAGTGTCTGTCCAGCTGAATCTTAAGAATCCCCGTGGGGCTCTCCAGCCAACTGTCCACGAGCTCCCTGCCTCGACTCTGCATGGAGGCTCACCACCCCTTCCGTGATTGGTCATGAGTAGCTGGGGATCTGTATCCTCCTTCGCCTTTGGGGCTGCCCCTTCTGGCTGCAGTTCTAGCCGGGCCACTCCTCTTTACCTCTCTGGGCCACGAGGCTGTGTGAACCTGAAGAGAGGAAGGGAGGGGAAATAGAGCGCCTGCTATTTCATGGAGCAGAGAAAAGCTACACCTTGGATGTGAATGATCGATATTATTATAAGCGAGGTGTAGCTCAGGGCAGGTGAGTGGTGTGTTAATGAGACGCCACCTCCTGTCTCCTGACAGATGACTGTCATTGTTCAAATGCTACCATCAGCGTGATTGATAGCTGGGTCATCCTGCCCTGCAGTTGGAGCGCCCTGTCTTCTCTCTTCTGTTGATGTCTCTAATCTGCTGACCTGAGGATGACCCAGCAGAGGTGGAACTGAAATTAACATTTTTCTCTAGTTAAATTAAAGATGGGGGGAGGTGGGGGTAGCAGAGAGGTGGAAAGGAAATTTGAAACAGAGAGAATGTACAGAGTACAGCAGCAACAATCCGAACCCTGCAGAAAGTCCCCGTGGTGTTTTAGGCTAATACATTTCTAATAAAGATTGAAAACACATGTTAATGCTCACTTATGTTTTGTCAGTTTTGCAGATCTCAGAAGGCACTCAGGATCTTTCTAAAGAAAGATGACACAACGCAGTGGCTCTTGGACAGATGCCTGTGCTTGTCAGAGAGCCTGTCAGGTTGACCTTGATTATCTGTTTAAGAAATATTTGGGGAAAGCCTGTTTTTGCTGGTTACCATTTTGTCTTCACCAAAATATATTTTTAAAAAATGATTGTACATTCCAGCACTTGAGAGGTTGAGGCAGGAGAATTGTGATTTGAAGGGCAGCCTGAACTACACAGTGAGACCCTGTAACAACCAACCAACCAATGCAAATCACTTCAGGCATCAAAATGTAGCAATCATAGAATATTGGCATTGCAAGCTCCAATGAATCTCAGCTTCTTTGAGGTGTATCATCCTCTACCTTGAGAGGCTGTGCTCTGAGAGGCTCTCTGACTTAGGAAGGTAGCTAATAACTGGTTAGTAGTGAGCTGGATGGAAACCAAATCCTTTTAAAGACTCTGTCTTGGCTTTTTTTTTAACTTTTGGAAAAATAAGTGTGAGGCCCTTTCCCTGCTTCCCGCTACCCAATCAACTATGCTCTTTGCTTAACTTCTGTGCCATGGTAACTGGCTTCAATCTTAACAGTACATTCTCTTTCCAGGCAATGCGTTGAATACAGTAGCAATTAGCTGCTTTATGTTTTTTTGGAGGAAAGAAAGATGTTCTAATTTTATTATTTCTTTAGAAATCTTGAAGCTCTTTCATGAGATTTTTTATAGCATCTCAATATGGATTTGACTGGGCATCTACATAAAACCTTCAAGTATTATGTGGTGGTTATGTTGTTTTATCTCAGTATTAACAGGTTTATATGACCTTTGATTTTAGTAGGGAAGGAAGTGGCAGAGATATCCCTTAGGTATTTCTGTGGAGTCAGGCTGCTCACAAAAGATATTCTAAAAAAATGGCTCCATAGACTAAACACTGTTTAATAAGAGACTGAGCAATGCTACTGTGTTAAGAATAAAGCTAACTTCTGTCCACATGTAAGAGAAAGATGATATGAGTGGCAAGTTGCAGTAGGCTTGCTCCAGGGATAATATCTCATTGATCTCTCCCTCTTGCCCATGCCTAGAGAGTTATAATTTGGGGGCTGTGCCGTTGGTCAAATCAAATCCCTTTGGAGATGAATATTACTCAACATGAACACTCTGGAGTTCAAGTTGTTTAATTCTAATTTGTGATTGGCTATGTAGATCTTGTGTAAAGTTACTTTGAGCTTTCTGAGACAGTTCTGACTTCAAGTAATTTGAAAATTTTCCAGTAAAGCGATTCACTAACACTATAATGAAATGATAAATATTTATATAAATTAGTTCATAAATCAGAAAAAAGTCTGCTGTTAGACTTATATTCCTGATGGTGATAATTCTGTAAAAAATTGACAAACTATATCATATCTTCATCATAGTAGTCAAGATTCCATTTATGTCTGAAGATAGTTCTTGACTGGGAACCTGATGATGTCAGAAGGGATTTGCACCGATTTCAGGAAATATTTAGCAAATGTTACCAATCACCTGCTGTGCCCCAGGCACCTCCAGGTTTAAGTATTTGCAATATCCACCTGAGAAACCCAGTCACAGCCAGGTGAGTGCCAGCGATGGTGGTGTTGAGGATCTGAATGGTACACCTGGTGGGCAGTGTGATGTCCTGGAAACTGTCCAGCTGTAGGGAGCCTTCCTTTGAACCCCCTGTCTGGCCCTTCCTTTCCTGATCACAGGTGGCCTCACAGTCTGCACAAGCTCTGCCCACATTTATGACACTGGGGCTGCAGTACCCATCCTTCTGCCTGACACTGAAAGACTTCAATAAAGGATTTCTTATCACGGAGAGACTGGGGGATATTTTTCCCTTCTGGATTAGAAGTGCAATCAAAGGTATGAAAATTCAAATTTGTAGCGAATGTTGGGGTTGATAGTGATATTCACAGAGTACATAATCTATTTGCATTTGGGCTGGAAGCTGACTTTTTTTTTTCATTTCTGGGACAAGCCACTTAATCACATTTGAGTTAAAAGCACCGACTGGCAAGGAGAGTCCGCACGCGGGAACAATGGGAGCGCGGACTATCTTCCCTGACGGCGTGGCCTTGCTTGTTCAGACTGATCCTTGACGCACAGGCTCAGAGGAGAAGCCTCAAGATAGGAGAGAATGAATCTGTCAGATTCATTTTTCTTCTTTTTCTTGAGAGTGAATTTATTTTTTATGTTTTGAAAGGCGCGTGTGACCATGTTGTGACAGAGTCCTTTTTCCCCTGGACTCATGTTTCCATTTTCATTTCTAACAAAGCACATATTTGAGTCTCAGTATCTCATTGGTTCATCTCTCTCTGTCTCCACAATCCCTTTGCATTTCAGACTTCATGCCAAGGAAGAAATGCTATGAATGCAGCTCGTAATGATGATGGATTACAACGTGAGGCGTCGTGGCCTGTGAGTTGGCCAGTTTACCTGCTCCTGCCATGGTGCCGACTTTGGTCTGAATTATGGAGAACATGAATTTTGGAATCTTTTCTGTGCTAGGACAATGAATAAGCTTTGTTAGGAAATTAGAAACATTGTAGAAAGTGGGGATTGTGTAGAATCAGAAATGCAGCAAAATAGGGGTCTGGCTAGGTTTTGGCCGACATCCAGGAGCCCAGAATGCTGCAAACACAGATGCTAATGGTGGGTCCCATGCTCGCCTGTTCTGCAGACTGAAGCTGAGGAAGTGTCTGCACCCCAGCACTCCATCCTCTGAGGTCGTGCAAAGCACATGCTCCTGCCAAGTGGCAAAGTTGCCCATTTCAGCTCAGCTCTCTATGACGTGTGGCAACTCTTCCCCCCTACCCCGTCCTAAGAATGTCATTCATAACTGCCCTGAAACTTTGAAAAGCTGCCAATCTGCTGAAGACTGTCATGTTCCCTCCATCAGCTTTTCAGCAAATAGCTGATTAGAGAGACAATTTGGACTCCAAAAGCGAAGACTGCCTCAGACCCCTGCCGGGTGGCCTTGTATGCTAAGACTGTGTCCACCCTCATTTTGTTCCTGCTCACTGTGAAATTCTTGCTTGTGTTGAACTTCATTTCTTCTCATCTCCTTGAGGATACTATTTCACTAACAATAGTCCTCCATTTACTTTTTAAAAATGTTCTTGTGATAGGGTCACTATGTAATCTATGTTGGCCTTAAACTTGCTATATAGCTTAGGCTAGCCTCAAACTTGGCATCCTCCAGCCTCAGCATCTCAAGTGCTGCAGTTAATAGATGTGCACCACCAGAGCTGGCATACTATTTACTCGTGGTTTTTATTCTCCATCCTCCACTCGTTCCTTCCTCCTGGCATTAACATTTTCTCCAGTTTTGGTCCTTCTCTCAAGAGCTCCATTAACACTATGTCCTCTGCCATTTCTCTCCTCTCCTTTAGGGCCCATCATCCCTTTTTAACTCACTCTCTATCTATTGATACTTGCAGCCTTTACTAACCCAAACTGCCAAGGTCAGTACTTTCCTGATAACCCAAATCCAGTCTTCTTTACCCACATGACATCGCTGGAGCGTTGGACACGACGGGCTATCTTCAGCTTCTGTGTGAACACTCTGCTGTGGATTTCTGCGCCTGCCTGTTCATGTCTTCTCCCTTGTTCAGGCTTTCCCTCTCATTTCTATTCTTTATGTGTTGCTGTTATAAGTGGTATTTCCATTCCGCCCTCTCTCCTTCCCTCCTTCTTCCTCATCCTCGTTTTCTTTCCCTCACCTTCTCCTTTCAGTACTTCTCCTCACCCCCCACTTTCTTAATATATCCCCTGGACATTCCTTTTGCAGTCAAGGTGTTACTAAGCTTGAGACTTATGAGCATGTGTGGTACAACTTCTTGTCCCCAACATCAATATAACCATGAAAGGTAAATATTTTGAATCAATAACCATGAAAGGTAAATATTTTGAATCAATCTAGAATATCAAGACAACCATGATGATGCAACTAAAGACATTCATGAAAGCTGACTTTCAGAACTCTATCAGAAAATGGCAAGAATAATGGATAAGTGTTTTTGAAGCAAGAGGGAATATTTTGTGGGAGCTTAATGGCAATGTGTCATCAATAAATTTTTTATTTAAACAGTCTCCATATTTTTCAGTTACCCCTTGTACAAGGCCTAATGCTGGATCTCTGGCCTGAGATCTCTTCTGAAACACAAAAGTATATGACCATATTGCCAAAGAACATCCTCACCTGGACCAACTTACTGTTTTCTGCTCGACTCTGCTCTAACAAATGGTTACAAAATGCTTCCCAATGTGCTAGGCACTGGGCTGTGCCCTAGAAAAACAACTGTGACAATGCATAGTCCCTGTCATCAAAGGGATTATTGTTTAAGAGTTGAACTCTGAGAAGCAAGCAAGACATAATGGTACACCTTCCTGCAGCCATGAATGTTATAGGCAGAGAAGTGTATTGAAGGAAATGGGAAGGGCTAGTCTGGGAAAACTACCTAAACGTGGATGTATCTTAGTTGGGACCCTACGATTTAGAATTAGTGGTTGCAAAATCCAGGAGATGAGGATGTTGGTGCATGCACTGTCCAGGACTGTGGAACAACAGCCTTCAGGGAAGGTGATGCTGGGAGTGAGAGAGAAATACAGCTGTGGAGATTGCAAGGGTGGACCCTGAGTTACCCCATTAGCTGAGTTCTCTGATCATCAGCAACAGAAATTACTTCTTATTAACTTATCTGAAGGGATATTTATTGACAGTGTATAGGGAAGCTCACAGGATAGAATGGGCAACCAAAGGAAAGGAAAGGAGAGGAGGGAAAAGAAAGGAATCAAGAACTAGGCAATTCTAGAGGATATTATAAAGAAAATACTTGACAGCTCCAAGGGAGCTGAGCCCCAACATCATTTCCATCCTGGAATTTGCTCCATGGAGTTGACTTTTGAAGAGAGAGTATGTCCAGGTGACAAGGTAACCTTCTCCAAACCCCTGTCAATTTGAGCCCAGGAAAATGGGCAGAATATAACTGACGGAGATACTTCTACAGCAGAAGAGCAGGTGCCTGAGTTCACACCATCTTGTCCTCTCTGCAGCTGCATAAGAGTAGATATAAATTCCTGAAAGGAAAGTAGGGTGCTGAGAGAAGGGATGGATTTAGGGGGGATTGACTGTGTAAGAATGGCAACCATAAGAACTTTTCTTGTAGACTAATGTAAGAGGTTTCTGACTTTTGTTACAGTTGATGGGAAGCACATAACTGAATTTACATTTTGGAAAGATCACTGTAGTTGCTATTAGGAAAATGGATTGGATGGGTCTGACTCTGAGGAGCAGAAGAACAGCCAAGAGCCCTTTGAAGTAATCTATGTGACAGAAGGCAGCATGAACTCAGGTAGGGGCCTGTGACTGGCAGATGTGGAGGACTGCGGAATCTGGAGGAGCTAGAAGTGAGGGTCAGGTGACTGATAGAAGGGGTGTGTTAGGGGAGGAAGAGGGATTAAATGAGATTTGTGCACTCCTACTTCAATGGTGGGTATATGACAGAGTGGGGATCAAAATACTGTTGTACAGTTGCCACTGAGTTATGACTCCGCTTCCAACATGCTAGTGCAGCATGCGTTTGGTCATGGCTCCAAGAGACACCCATTTGGTGGGTTGAAAAACAGCTGCATCCTTGCTTCTCTCTTCAGTTAATCCCTAGGTCCAGATCAACTAAGACCTCATATTACCTCTATCCTGTTCCATTAACTCCCTACTTCTCTAACCATACTGCCAGTTTCTTAATTTTATTTTTATCTCTTCCTCTTGCAAAAGCCTTTTAAAAAATTAAACTGCTTGTTTATGGTAACAGTAGATGCACGTGTAGTTGTACAGATAATGCAGAGAGAGCTCTATGTTTAGCATTATGCAATTTTATCACATGTGTAGTTTTGTGTATTAATCATCACAGTCAAAACACAGAGCTGCTCCGTAGCCTCAGGACCCCTTCACATTGCTCCTCTATAATGAAACCCTCCTTAGGTTCATCATCCCTAGTCCACACCCTGACTTCTGGAAAACACTAATCTGCTCTCCATTTCTATAATTTTTTCATATCAAGAATGCTGTATAAAGGGAATTGTACCATTCATAACCTTTTAGGTTGGCTTTTTGCTTTGAATATCAATCTCCTGAAGATGCCTGCCAATTGTTGCACTTGTCAATGATTTATCCTATCTTTAGGGCTGAGCAATATTTCATGGTATTGCATGGGCTGCCCTTTTGTAACCATTTACTCACTGAAGGACATTTGAGTTATTTTTGGTAACTGCACAAATTTCTGTGAATATCCCTGTAGAGGCTCCTATGTAAACTACTTTTCATTTCTCTGAGAAAAATGCCAAGTATTACAATTGTTGGGTTGTATGGTAATTTAATTTTTTTTAATTTTAATTTTTATTAGTACATATTTGCTGTACATAATGAGTACATTCCTTGTGGGGAGTTGATACATGCAAATAACAGATCTTATTCCTCTTTATGTGTCTTTCCCTTCTCCCTCCCTCCTCTCTCCCTCTTTCTGTTTGTCCTCTTCCCATTTTCCAAGGATTTATCTTCCTGTTTCCTATTATCTTTTTGTTTAGCTCTTTAATTATACTTTGTTTTTCTCATATAAAAGAAATCATACAATATTTAGGTTCGAGTGTCTCATTTATTTCATTTAATATTATGGTTCCAAGGTGCACCCATTTTCTTTTAAGTGAGTCAAATTTATCTTTCTTTATGGCAGAGCAGTACTCCATTGTGTGGAAATACCACCTTTTCTGTCTATGTTCATATGTTAATGGACAGATAGGATACGTCTGAGTTGTGCTCTGTAAATGTGGTTATTCGTGTATCTCAATAACATGATGTCTTTAACTCTTTGAGGAAGATACTTAGAGGGGAATATCTGTGTTAAGTGTAATTACTTTTTTTTTGTTTAGGACTCTCCATAGTGTTTTCCATAGAGGTTACAGTAGTTTGCATTCCATCAGTGATGTAGAAGTGTTTCCTTTTTCCCTGCAGCCGCTTCGGTATTTGTTATTATTTTATTTCTTGATGATAGGTATTCTTTCTGGAGTAAGAATCTCAGTGTTGTTTTAATTTTAATTTCTCTAATGGCCAAAGATGTTGAACATTTTTCATGTATTTATTGGACATTTTTATTTCTGAGAAGTATCTGTTCATCCCAGTTGCTCATTTTTGGACTTAGTCTTTTAGCTTTGGGACTTAATTTCTCTGAGTTTTTTATGTACTCTAGATATTAGTCCTCTGTATGAGGAGTAGTCAGCAAAATGTTTTCGCCATCCTGTAGGCTGTCTCTTTACTCTTCACTGTTTTATTTGCTGTGTAAATGCTTTGTAATTTGATAGAACCCCATTTGTTGATTCTCGGTGTTATTCCTTATGCAACTGGGGTTCTTTTCACAAAGTCCTTGCTCACACCCATGTCTTTAAACATTTTTATATTTTATCTTTCTAGAGATTAAATGTTTCTGTTTTAATATTTAGATCTTTGATCCATTTTGATTTTAGTTTAGTCCATGGTGAAAGATTTGGGTCTATATTCAATCTTCTGCATGTACATAGACAGTTTTCTCACTTGTTAAAAGTATTGAATTTTCTGCAGTGTATGTTTTTGGCCTCTTTATCAAAAATCAGATGACTGAATGTGCCTGAGTTGTCACTGCATCCTCTGTTCTGTTCCACTGATCCACATTTCTGTTTTGTGCCAGCATCACGCTGTCTCTATCACTGTAGTTTTATAACATAACTTAAAATGCAGAATTGTGATGCCTCCTGCTTTGCTCTTTTGCCATGGATTGCTTTTACTATTCTGGTTCTCTTCTAGGACCATATGAATTTCAGGATTGTTTCCTCTAGTTCTACAAGGAATGCTATTGATAATTTGATTGGGATTGTATTAAATTTATGTATCAGCTTTGGAAGTATGGCTCTTTTGATAATATTGGTTCTGCCTATCCAGTTACAGGGGATATCTTTCCATTTTCTGATGTCTTCTTTAATCTCCTGTTTCAGAGTACTATGGTTTTTGTAGTAGAGGTCTTTCACTTCCCTGCTTAGGTTAATTCTTAAGTATTTAACTTTTCTTGATACTACTTTGAATGATATCATTCTCTTAATTTTTTTTTTTAGTGAGTTCATTATTGGTGTACAGAAATGTGATTGATTTTGTATTTTGTTACCTTGACAAATTTGTTTGTTAGTTCTAGGAATCTATTCGTGGAATATTTGGGTCTTCTGTGTAAAGGATCATGTCATTTGTGAAGAAGGATAGTTCAAGTTCTTCTTTTCCTGTATGTGTCTTTTTTTATTTCTGTCTCTTGCCTGATTTCTCTGGCTAAAAGTTCAAGTACTATATTGGATAAGAGAGGTAAGAGTGGACTTCCTTGTCTTGTTCTTTATTTTAAAGGAAAGATTTCAGTTTTTCTCCACTGACGATGTACATTTGGCAACAGATTTGCCATAAATGGCTTTTATTAGATTGAGATAAGATCCTTTATCCTACTTTTTCAGGATTATTATCATAAATGGATATATTTTTTTCAGAGGCTATTTTGTTTTAATTTTATGATTCATTTTGAGGTATAATTTTTCATAAGATTTAAGTTGCTGTTTATTTACTTATTTCTGATCAATATTAACTTGCTTATTCACTTATTGCCCAATTATTCTGAACAGTTTGTCAAGGCCATCCTTGCAATGAAATACATTTGCACTTGATCAAAATCCTTGAGCCTATTTGTGTGCATCTACTTATGGGCTGTGTATCTTATTTCATTGATATATATACCTATCCCTCTGCAAATGCCACGCTGCCATGAGTACTGTAGACATAGTGTAAGTTTCAATATTGGGTAGAATAATTTACTTACTTCGTTATGTTTTTCAAAATTGTTTCAGCTGTTCTACAGTCTGTGCTTTACCATATAATTTTCAAAATGATCATGTCTGCATCTACAGAAGACCATGCTGGGATTTAGATAGGGCTACTGAAGCTATGGCTTAGTTGGTAATAAATGACATCTTACTAGGCTGAATTTTCTAGTAAAGATACTTAGTACTTTCAGTGTATCTAAAATGTTTCAGTTATGTATCCTTTGAATGATTTAGTAAGTTTTTGCCTAAGTATTTCATTTTCTTTAGATTGATATAAAGTGGTATGATTTACCACTTTTACCACATTTTAATTTTTATTTTCATGCTTATTATTAATACTTTAAAATATTTATTTTTGTGTTGATCTTGTGTATTGCAAATTTATTGAACCCATCTTTCAGCTCTAGGAGATTTCTTGTAGATTCTCTGGGATTATGTAGGAGGAAAATCATATAATCTGAATTGGGAAGGATTTCTTTTCTCTTTTCTAATCTAAATGCTTTTATTTATTTTATTTGCTTATCTTATTTCAGTTCCTAGGGTCTCTTGTATGTAGTATGTTGGGTAAGTGGTGAGAGGAGTGCATATCTTTGCCTTGTTTTTACTTTTAGGAGTGAAACATTGAGGTTTTCACCACTAGGTGTGATGTTAGGTGTAGCCATTTTGAAATGTTACTTAGTAAGTTGAAATGCTCTCTTGTGTTTCGAGTATTCTGAGTTTTTGTTTGTTTGTTTTAAAGCATGGATGGATACCACACATCCAGGGAATGTAAACTACATGGTTTCAGTTTATTAGGGTTCTTCTTCAGCTCAATGGTATCTGAATTTGCTTTTATTTCTCAGCAGTTATTCCAGTGTTTTAAAGCAACGCCAAATGAAACAAAAAAGATGCCTTCTGTGGTTGGTGGAGTGCTCTGTGCATTTCTCTTGGTTGTTTGTGGTGCTGAGATCTATGTCTGTGCTTACTTTCTGTCTAATGGTTCCTTCACTTGCATAGAATGTGTACATTGTGATCCAAATAGACAGTTAATGTTAAGCTAATATAAAATGTTTACTACAGTAAATATAGCAATTTACACTATTTGTGGATAAATGTCTGCATTTATCTTTTCCTATTTTATTTTCAAGTTACCTATGTTTTAATTTCAAATGAATTTCAAGCAGCAGATGTTGGGTCCTATTTTTTTAGTCCATTGTGTTGCTTTGCTTAGTGTATTTAAACCATTTATACTAAATTCATTATTGATATGAAATGCTTAGGGCAACTATTACTTATTTTGTTTGTGTCTTTTGTTTTTTGTTCTTCTGTTCCTGCTTTTTTGCTTTTGTGTGAGTTTCTTGAAAGCTTTTAGCAGTTCATGTTTGTTGGAGTTAGAGATTTACAAGGGGAAACAATATAGGATATATAGTTTATAAGATTATGTTGTAATAGTCACCCAAAGAGTCATATACAAGGAGAGTACAGGAAATGTGTTCACACACTAAGATGAAAGGAATATAGCTGAGGGCCGGGGGAATCCCATGGTATTGTCCTGCATAAGACCAGCTAAAGACCTAGAGCACATAACAATGCCTCTGAATCCAATTGGAGACCTAGAGTCTGACAATGTCTCACACAAGCCTGTTCCATGGATCCACCCTGGGAAGGCCCAAAGGTCAGCAGTGGGATTTAGAAAGTCTGTGCCAGCAGCATGAAGGATCTGTGCCAGCAGGCTGAGGGATTTGCACTGGAGCCAGAAAAATGAAGCTCAAAGTAAGAATCAGCACTCCCCCAAAAAGTACCACAGCCATCCTCAGCAACAGTGAGGTCTAGAGCTCCTCCAGCAATAAAAACAGCTGAATTCCCATCGGGAAAGCCAACATGACAAGCTTCTCCAGGTGACTCAGCAGTGTACTGTCTTCTCCTCCGGAGCCCGGAAGCAATGCTCAAAGAGAGGACCAGAGCTCCCCCAAGTGAACCGAAACCGTTGTCAGCCACAACAAAGTCCCGAGCTCTTTGACAATGAGAACAGCTGAGTTCATTGGGAAAGCCAGCATGGCAAGCTCCGCCAGGAAAACCAACAGTTCCTTACAGCTTCTACTAGCTCCCAACAGCCTTTTCTCACCTCCTAACAGTCTCTCTACTTCTGCCTCTCCAGTTCTGCCTCCTAGGCTGCTGGCAACAATCCTTGGGTGGGCCTCCCACACTCAGCACCAGATGGGGTCAGTTCAGCTGTTAAAAGTTGACCGCCAGTTGTCAATCCACCACAACGTTGTTTTACATGTAGTGTTTGGAATATAGCTCCTTGCATACTTTTCTTGGTTGCTGCTTGGGGTGTTACAATATATTATAACTTGCCATAGTTTACTGGTATTACTAAATCACCATTTTGAGAAGGGACTTACATTTAGCTTTTTTTACTTTCTCCCCATTTAAATATCTTTTTCCTGAGTGCTGGAATATGTTGGAATCTTGGTTTTAATCATCACATATTACTGGAACACTTATGAGGGAAAGGATAGTCTATTATATGTCTGCTCTTTCTATCACTTTTTAAACCAATATTTCAAAATTTATTCTTTTTTCACGTTTTTTGTGTGAAGGATTAATTTTAGCTATTCTTTAAGAATTGACTTTATTGTCAAGATTCCTTTCTTTCTTTTATTCAGAAAATATTTTTATTTTCCTTTCACCACTGAAGGATGCTATTGTAGGCTGACGGTTCTCTTATGGTGTTTGAAAAGGGTCATGCCACTTCTTGGCCACCACGGACTCTCCAGAGAAACCATTGAGATTTGCGTTCATGCCCCGCCCCCACAGCAAGGGCACGTTCACTCTGCCCTTGCTCTCTGAGCAAATCCCAGAGTGTTTCTTTGTCCTTACTACTTAATCATGATATGACCTGTCAGGGACTCCTTGGACTCCTTTGGGGTCATTCTACTTGGGTGTTGCTCAGTTTCTTGAATCTGTAGATTTAGGGTATCCACCAGATACAGAGAATTTTAATGTTTTGTTTTCTTGGACACTTTTCTCAGAGCCACAGTTTTCTCCCTCATCTTCTAAGAGGATTTGATACCTTAAGTGCCTGAGCTTCTGTGTATGTGTGTGTGTGTGTGTGGTCAGACTGCGCATGTGTTTGGATCTATCTTTTTTCCTTAGTTCTGTTTTTTGTCTTTGTTCTACTATTACAGAGAGATTGTATTTGTTGAAGCTGTTTCTCTTTTTTCTTTCTGTGCTTTTTTGGGAAGTGCTGGGGACAGAATGCAAGGCTGGGCATGTATTAGGAAAGTGCTCTACCACTGCGGTACACACACAGCCTGTGCGGAAGAATTTTTATGATGGATGCATTAAAATCCTTGATAGATGATTATAACTCTGACTCCTCTTGGTGTAAGCAGCAGTTGGCTGACTTTTCTCAATTGGTGATTTTCTGTTTCTTGATATACTGTGTGTGAGATCTTTGGTTGTATCTGAACACTTTGTTATGGTAGGAGTCTCTGAGGCTTTAAAAATGGTTTTATATGGCACAAGGGGCTGAAACATGTGCTCAGGCATGGTAGGCCCACTTTCTAACGCTGAACAACATTCTCAGCCTTTAATGTTTTAAACATTTATTTTGAGACATAATCTTACTAAGTTGTCGAGATTGATGTTGAATTTTTAATCTTTCTGCCTCAGCCTCCTAAGTAGCTGGGATTAGGCATGAGTGACTGCATTGGCTAAACGTTTTAATTTTTAAAAAGTAATTGTTACAACTTATATGTGCGTGTCCCCCAAAGCCTCATGTGTTCATCTTTGGGCCTTGGGATGTGATTGGTTTAGGGGTGTGTGACAGTCATTAGTGGAGCAGCCCGCTGATGGTTTACAGCTAAATGTAAAGCTGGCGGTGAAACCTGGTTGGAGGAGATGGGTCACTGGGGGTGTGGTCTGGAAGGGACTCTCTCCTCTCTCCTCCCTGATCTCTCTCTGTTTCCTGCTCCCATGCCATGAACTTCTTTTCCTGCGGCCATGCCCCTCCACCATGCTGTCCTTGGGGCCAGCAGACTATGAACTGGAACCTCTATAAACTGTGAGCTAAAATAAATCTTTCCTCCTTTAACTTGTGGGAGTCAGATAGTGTGTCTCAGTGACAAGAAAGTAACTAAGACAGAAGTCACCCTAGTTAGATTTTGCATATAGTTCCTTATCTAATTTTGTTGGCTGCGATTCCAATGACAACTTAATTTTCAGACTCCTGGTGGAACCCTTTTGATCTCCTTGATTTATCTTACATTTTTAGGGCTCTGATCAGTTCCTACTGGTTCTTCCTAGGCCCACATAGGAAATCCTCAGGATAGGCCACACGCTGCTATCAGGAAGGGGACACAGAGTCTTTGGAGATGGTGGACACACACTTGGCCACTTGTTACAGTGGGGTCTCCTTGCTTATATTTTCTGGTGCACTGGATGGGAGGCAGAAAGTTCAGATGGACAGCAAATGTGTCCTTCATAATGTAATGGGGGAAGAAAATGAACAATGTTATATTTCACAGACGGTGTGGATGAACAGGAATCAAGAGGCATAGAGAGAAGAAGCTAGATGAGCTTTCAGTGTTCCATCTTCCTACTGTACTTCTCCTTGCGGAAACGCAGGTGGTAGGGACTGAGGAACAGAATGGTTCATCCAGTGCTGAGCATGTCACGGTTAAAGAATCTGAGAAGATTTTTCCTGAGTTCCTTGAAGTTAAGATTCTAAGTAGCTGCTTCAGGTTTGGGTCAATAAAGAACCGGAAAGACAGAAGTTGCAAATCCAGATTATGAATCCTTATCATTTAAGTGATGGGCAAACCAGAGTGGAAAATGCACATCAGCTATGCAGCACCATTGACTCATCAATAATAAATGTGATTCACTGTGTTGACTTACCACGTTAGAGAAGTGAATAATATTGGATTATGAGACATTTAAAACATTCAGATGTACTGAAGGTTAAATGTAACTTTCATGTAACTAAATATATAGTAGATTATTTTCAACAATTCCAGAATTATGTTTTGTCTTCTTCTGAATAAAAAGCCTACACGTATGGCATCAAAGTGCAGAACATACGGCTGTGTGGATATCTTTCAGGAGTGACTTCTGTGGTTAGGCTCAAGTGTCAATCTGATGGGCGTTTGGGTCCAGCCTGGGGATTGGTGGAGCACACTTCAAGGTGTGCTTGGATGAGTCACAGAAGCATGCCTTGGGGGGCTATGTCTGGTTTTGTGCACCTTCCTCCTGGGCTGTGCAGCTATGCTCTACCATGCCATTCTGACGTGATGTCTCTGCCCTGGAACCAGTCAACCATGGAGTGAAATTGTGACCAAATTAAAACTTTCCTTCTTTAAATTGTGGGTGTTTGTTATTGTGTCTCAGTGATGAGAAAAGTGGCTAATTTAGAAAATAGGTAGTGGAGAAATAGGGTTCTTGCTGTAACTGTACTTGACCGGAATTCATTTATTTTTAATTAATTAAATTCATTGGTACATTTTAGATGCATATAATGATCACATTCATCATAGGGAATTTATACCTGTATATGATATATCAATTCTCCTTTTTTACTGTTATCCTTTCCTCCCTTCAACCCCTCTTCTCCTGCTTATTTGCAAAAGCTTTGTCTCCACTTTTTAGTTTTTTCTCTTTTCCCCCACCCTACTTTCTGATTCCCCTCTCTCCTCCCTGGTTCTTCTTCACATTTGAGCATTTTCTTTCTTTTCACAATATCTAGTATACATTTCTTTCATTTCACAATATCTAGTACACAATGTCTAGTACACAATAAGGACAATATATAGTCCTTATTTACATTTTTGGTTTCACACCAGAGAAACAATATGATATTTATACATGTGTGTTTAATTTATTTCACTTAAGAGTATGGTCTCAAAGTGCATTCATTTATCTAGAAATATCTAGTCTCTCTTTCATGGCTGAATAGTACTCCACTGTGTATAAAAAACCCACATATTTTTTATTTATGTATTGGTTGATGGGCATTTGGGTTGTTTCCAAGATTTAGCTATTACAAACTGTTCTGTTATAAGCATGGGTGAGCATATATTGCTGTGGTATGATTTTTTAATTATAGGGAAGATACCAAGAAGGGGAATAGATGGGTCAAATGAAACAGTATCAGGTTTCTGAGGAATCTGCACTGATTTTCACAGTGGTTGTACCAGACTACACTCCCAAAAAGAGTAGAAAAGGATACTTTTCCCCCTATAGCCCCACCAGAATTTGTTGTTGGTTGATTTCTGGATAATTACCATTCTTTCTGGACTGAGATGGAATCTCAGTGTTTTTAACTCACATTTCTCAAATGTTCAGTGGTATTGAACTTTTTAAACATATTTATTTGCCATTTGTACTTCTTGATCTGAGAGGTGTCTGTTCATCTCAGATGCTTATTTTTGGATTGGTTCTTTAAATTTGGGAGGGTCTGTTTTTTTGGAATACTTTATTTTAGATAGTCTTTTGTCTGACAAATAGGTGCCAAATTTTTTTCTGCTCTGTGGAATCTCTTCACTCTGTTGATGAGTTCTCTTGCTGTGCAAAACCATTTAACAAGATGAGATTCCAGTTGTTGATGCTTTGTAAAAGGTCCCCTGCAATTTTATTCATAAGTCTTCGCCTACACCTATGTCTTCAAAAGTTCTACCTATTCTCTCTTCCAGCAGATTTAGTGTTTCTGTTTTCATGCTTAGATCTTTGATCTATTTTGATTTTAGTTTAGTGCATGGCGAGAGACGTGGGTCTAGATTTAGTGTTTGGCTTTTGCACTGCCAGTTTTTCCAGAATGATTTATGAAAGAGGCTATCTTCTCCCAGTGAATATATTTGGTCCATTTGTTGAAGATAAGGTGACTGAGTGTGTTTGGAGTTGTTTCTGCATCTTCTAATCTGTTCCATTGATCCTTAGTCTGGTGTTTTGCCAGTACCATGCTGTTTTTATTTTATTTTATATTTTTATTTTAAAAGTAAAAGAATGAAAACGTTTTAACAAACAGACAACCGTTTACAAAGTAGTACACGAATAGTACCAGTGATAATGAATTACAGAGAAGGTGACAGGAATTAACAATGGTTGTTGTATTACATATGGATAACTCCAAAGTGGTTACCCAGGAAGACAAATATAGACATGCAAGACTGATCAAATAATTAATCATTAACTGTTTCTTTCAATAAAATGGTATGTCAGTATTACAACTATGTTACCTGTCCTGTATATACAAATATACATAATTTTCTCCTTCTTTCTTTTCTTTTGTCTCTCATCCCAGTTGCTCTTTACTTTTGAGCAGTTTCCTTTCATTTCACAATGTCTACCATACCTCCTAACTTTTATTCACTCTTTCAAGTTCTTACACTAGTGAGATAATACATTCCTTATACATGCAGGTCTGATTTATTTCACTTATGAGTATGATCTCTAATTGTGACCATTTATCAAGAAAAGCCTCAAGCTTATCATTCTTTATAGCTGAATAATATTCCACTGTATAAAAATGCCACAGTTTTTTTATCCAGTCCTCAATGGATGGACATTTGGGTTGCATCCATGATTTACCTATTACAAATTGCACCACTATGAACATGGGTGCACATATATCACTGTGTTATGATGTTTTCAGATCTTCTGGGAAAATATCCAGAAGAGGAATAGCTGGATTGAATGGGACTCATAGACCTAGTTTTGAGGAATCTCCAAACTGATTTCCACAGTGGTTTCACCGGTTTGCATTACCACCAGCAGTGGGAAAGAGTTCCTATTTCTCCACAGCCTTGCCAGCATTTTTTATTGGTTGATTTCTTAATGATAGCCATTCTTATTGGGGTAAGATGAAATCTCAATGTTGTCTTAATTTGCATTTCTCAAATGACTAATGATGTTGAACATTTTCTCATATATTTATTCACCATTTGTATTTCTTTATCTGAGAAGTGTGTATTCATCTCAGATGCCCACTTTAGGACTGGATCTTTGAATTTGGGGAGGTTGATTTTTTAAATTCTTTATATGTTCCAGATAAAAGACCTTTGTCCTAGGGAGAGCCAGCTAAAAGTTTTTCCGAATTTGTGGGTTTTCTTTTTTACTCTGCTGGTGATTTCTTTAGATGTGGAAAAACTTTTCAGTATGGTGAGGTCCCAGTTGTTGATTCTTTGAAGTATTCCTGTGCCATTGGTTTTTGTTCATGAACTCTCTGCCTAACCCTATGTCTTCAGGGTTTTTACCTACTTTCTCTTCCAAGAGACTTAGTGTTTCTGTTTTAATATTGAGATCTGCGATCCATTTTGACTTGAGTTTGGTGCATGGTGATAGACTTGGGACTATTTTCAGTCTTTGGCAAGTGGCAAGCCAATTTTTCCAGCACTATTTATTAAAGAGGCTATCTTTCTTTCAGTGAGGTTGTTTGACCTCTTTGTCAAAGATTAGGTGGCTGAGTGTTTTGTGGTTGTGGCTGCATCTTCCAGTCTGTTCCATTGATCCTCAGGTCTGTTTTTTAGCCAATACCATATTGATTGTATTACAGTAGCTTTGTAGTGTAATTTCAGGTCAGGAATTGTGATTCCACCTGACTTGTCTTTGTTTCCCAGGATTGCTTTTGCTATTCTGGGTCCCTTCTGATTCCAGATGAATTTCAGGAATGTTTTCTCTAGGTCTGTGAGGTATGCTAATGGTGTTTGAATGGGAATTTCATTGAATCTGTTGTTGTACTGTATTTTGGTAGTATGGCCATTTTCACAATGTTGGTTCTTCCTATCCATGAGTAAGGAATATTTTTCCATCTATTGAAGTCCTCTTCAATCTCTTTTTTCAGAGTACTGTAGTTTTCATTGAATAGATCTTTTACCTCTTTTGTTAGATTGATTCCTAAATATTTCAATTTCTTGAATGCTATTGTAAAAGGTATGGTTTCCTTAATTTCTCTCTCAGTCAGTTTGTTGTTTGTGTAAAGGAATGCTATTGATTTTTGGTGTTGACTTTGTATCCAGCTGCTCTATTGAATTTGTTAATTAATTCCAGGAGTCTTCTTGTGTAGTTTTTGGGGTCTTCCATGTAAAGTATCATGTCATCTGCAAATAGTGATAATTTCACTTCTTCCTTTCCTATCCTTATTTCTTTTATTTCAAATAGTGATAATTTCACTTCTTCCTTTCCTATCCTTATTTCTTTTATTTCTCTCTCTTGTCTAATTGCTCTGGCTAATGCATCCAGAACTATGTTGAATAGAAGTGATGATAGGGACACCCTTGTCTTATTCCTGACTTTAAAGTAAAAGCTGTTAGTTTTTGTTCATTTAGTATGATGTTGGGAGTTGGTTTGTCATAGATGGCTTTGATCAGGTTGAGGTAGACACCATCTATTCCTATCTTCTGTAGAGTTTTTATCATGAATGAATATTATAATTTGTTGAAAGCTTTTTCTGCATCTATTGAGATGATCATGTGGTTTTTGTCCTTGGCTCTAAGGATATGGTGTATAACATTTATTGATTTGTGAATATTGAAACGTCCCTGCATTCCTGCAGTGAATCCAACTTGGTCATGTTGTATTATTTTCTTGATGACTTGCTGCATTCTATTTGCTAGTATTTTATTGAATATCTTCGCATCTATGTTCATTAGGGTGATCAGTCTGTAGTTCTCTTTCTTGGTTGGGTCTTTCTCAGGTTTTAGTATCTGTGTAATACTTGCCTTCAGAAATGAGCTAGGGAGAATTGCTTCCTTTTCAATTTCATTGAGGCGTTTGAGAAGTGTTGGCAATAAATCTTCTCTGAATTTTTTTAGAATTCTGCTGTGAATCCATCAGGACCTGAGCTTTTCTTTGTTGGTGAGTTCTTAATCACGTTTTCAATCTCATTAACTGATATTGGGTTGTTCAGGATTTTTATATCTTCCTGATTCAATTTTGGTAATTCACACATATCTAGGAATATGCCTATTTCTTCTGAGTTTTCTGTCCTATGGGAGTAAAGATTTTCAAAGTAGGTATTAATGATCTTTTGAATTTCTGTAAGATCTATAGTGATTTCATCCTGTTCCTTCCTTATTGCATGAATTTGAGTTTTTTTCCTTTCTTTTTTTGATAAGGTTGGCTAGGGGCTTATCAATTTTCTTTTTTCAAAGAATCAACTCTTTGATTTATTTATTCTTGTAGTATTTTTTTTTTTTTATCTCAATTGCATTAATTTCCCCTCTGATCTTTATAATCTCCTCCCTTCTTTGGGCTTTGGGCTTGACTTGTTCTTCTTTTACTAAAAGTGTAAGGTGCAGCATTAGGCTATTTATTTGTTCTCTTTCTGTTCTCTGTATGTGTGAGTTCATTGCCATAAATTTCTCTCTGAGGACTGCTTTCATTGCATCCTATAAATTCTGGTAAGTTGTATTTACATTTTCATTTGTTTGTAGGTACTTTTTAATTTCTTCTGTGACCCACTGGTTTTCAGGAGGTTGTTGTCTAATTTCCAAGTGTTTATGGAGTTCTTTTTGTCGTTAATTTCCATTTCCATTGCACTGTGTTCAGATAATATGCATGGGATAATTTCAATTCTTATGCATTTAGTTAGGTATTCTCTATGGGTTAGAGGGCTGGGGATATAGCTCAGTTGAATAAGCACTTGCCTGGCAAGTGCAAGTTCCTGAGTTTGATCTCCGGTACTACAAAAAAAAAAAAAAAAGCTTAAGCTCTATGGGTTAGAATGTTGTCTATTTTCGAGAAAGTCCCATGTGCAGCTGAGAAAAATGTGTATTCTGATGTTGTGCAGTGGAACATTCTGTATACATCTACTAAGTCCATTTTTTTGCAGATTTGGTTCAGGTCTATTATTCCTTTGCTGATTTTTTTCTAGTTGACGTATGTCATTGTGTCAAAGGGGTGTTGAGCTCCGCTATTACAATAGTGTTATTAATTATTTGGTTTTTCATGTCTGTTAAGATTTGTCTTATATAGTTTGTTGCTCCTGTATTTGGCGCATACATGTTTATGATTGTTATCTCTTCCTCTTGCAGTTTTCCCCTAACAAGTATGTAGTAACTTTCTTTATCTCTTTTGATTGTTTTGGTTTGAAGTTTTCACTGAATGCAAACATAGTAGTTACTTCTGCTTTTTTCTGGGTTCCTTTTGCATGTAGGATTGTCTTCCATCCTTTCACTTTCAGTCTATGGATTTCCTTTTGAATAAAGTGTGTTTCCTGCATATAGCATATTGTGGGATTTTGTTTCTTAATCCACTCTGCCAGTCTTTTTTTTTTGACTGGTGAATTGAGGCCCTTTACATTAATGTTTATAACTGATATATGTTGGCTTATCTTTGTCATTTATTTACTTAATGTTGGTTTCCTACTTTTGCTATCCGTTTAATTGCTTGTTCTTCTTGAGTGTTCCTTTCTATTGTTGTTCTTGAGATTGTGGTCACTTTTTTCTCTGTCTAGAATATCTTTTATTACTCTTTGTAAGGTTGGTTTGGCACTCATGAAGATCTTCAGTTGTTCTTTGTCATGGAAATATTTTATTTATCCCTTAAATTTGAAGGACAGTTTGTCCGGATACATCAATCTGGGTTGGAAGCTGTTTTGTCTCAGGATCTGTAATACTTCACTCCAAGCTCTGCCTGACTGGATGGTTTGCATTGAGAAGTCTGTTGTTTTTGTGATGGGCTTTCCTTTATAGGTGATCTTTTCTTTTCTCTAGCAGCTTTTAATATTCTGTTGTTTTGCTAGATATCTGAGACATTGATTATTATATGTCTGGGTTTGGTTTTATTTGGGTTATAGCTACTTGGAGTTCTGTATGCCTCATCTACTGAAGATCAGACTCTTTTTCGATACTTGGGAAATTTTCTGCTATTATTTCTGCAAATATTCTTTTTATGTCATTTGTGTTGCCTCCTGCTGTTTCCTTGACCTATTACTCAGACATATTTCTCTTTGCCTTGTCTTGCAGCTGGTGAATTGATTTTTCCTGGTTCCTTGTTAATTTTAAGAGATCCTTCTTTTCATGATCATTAGCTGCCATGCTCACTTCCATATTTGAGATTCTATCTTTACCTTCATTCAAGTGGTTTTGCTAGCTTTCAATGGAAGTTTTGGTTTCCTGGATAGTTCCTTGAATCTGTTTCATGCATTGAAGTTCTGTCTTGTATTGTTCATTTAATGTTTCCATCATTTTGCTAAGCTCATCTATTTTTTAAACATATGTCTTCTTTAGATGTGCTGAGCAGTTCTTTCATTATTGATGTGATTTCTTTTTTTACCTGGGTGATTATTACTGATCTGATTTCTTGTATGGCCTGATGGAGTTGTTTCTTTACTTCTGTTGCAATCATTTCAGAGATTTCAGGTATGTGACTTTCAAGTTCTCCTATGTCAGTGTCTCCTGGACTTGTTCTGAGTGGAGTTCAGTTTTGAGATTACATTTTGCTCCTACATCTTGTCATGTTGGATGTCAGCTGAAAAGTGCTGAGCCATACACTACCAAGGCAGCTCACTGAAGGTCTCCAGGGCCCCTAGTTTACCTCTATGTTAGACTTATCCCAATATGGTATAGGGCAGCGGACCACTGGGCCTAGGATCCCCAGGCAATTGGTGGAGCACATGGCTCAGACCACGACTGCGATGGTGGGGGAATGCTGGCTTTAGGTACCAGGGTCTCAGGCCATGAATGGAAAGCATGTGGTCCTCAGCTGTGAACCCAGTGGTTGCCAGACAGGGACCTTTGCTCCAGGGTCCCCAGGCAGCTGGTCGAGGGAAGACAGGCCTTAGCTCCCAATCGAGAGGTTCACAGAACCTGAGGCTGCTCCTGCACAGCTTCCCCATTCACAAGGAGCCCATGGAGCACAAGTGTAGGCCTCACCTGCCAATGGAGAGGTCCACAGAGCCCAGGGCTGCTCCTGCACCCCCATGCTGTTTTTATTACGGTATCTTTGTACTATAACTTCAAGTCAGGGAATGTGATGCCCCATGCCTTGCCTTTGTTGCCCAGAATTGTTTTTACTATTGTAGGTCTCTTCTGGTTCCAAATACATATTAGGATTTTTTTATCAAATTCTGTGTGGTATAGTATTGGTATTTTCATCAGGATTGCATTAAATCTGTACAACAATTTTGAGAGTATGCCAATTTTCACTATGTTGGCTCTTTCTACCCAAGAGCAAGATATATCTTTCCATTTTCTGATATCCTCTTCAATCTCTTTTTTCAGAGTGCTGTAGTTTTTAATGTAGACATCTTTTATTTCCTTTGTTAGATTGATTCCTAGGTATTTCAGTTTTTTGGATGCTATTGTGAATGGTGTGATTTACTTAATTTCTCTCTCAGTGAATTTGTTTTTTGTGTATAGGAAGACTATTGATTTTTGAATGCTGACTTTATATCCAGCAACATGATTCAATTTGATTGTTAAATCTAGAAGTCTTTCAGTGGAGTTTTTGGGGTCTTCTATGCAGAGTGTCATGTCATCTTCAAGTAATGATAATTTAATATCTTCCTTTCCTCTCTTTATTCCTTTTATTTCTCTCTCTTGTCTAATCTCTAGCTAATGTTTCCAGAACTATATTGAAGAGGAGTGGTGTGAGTGGACATCTTGTTTTGCTCCTAATTTTAGAGTGAAAATTTTCATTTTTACCCATTTAGTATGATATTGATGTTGGTTTGTCATCAATGGCTTTTATCAGATTGAGATAAAGACCAACTATTTCAATTTTCTGTAGGTCTTTTTATCATGAATGGGTTTTGGAATTTGTCAAATGCTTTTTCTGCATCTATTGAGATGATCATGTGACTTTTGTCCTTGGCTCGGTTGATATGCTATATTACATTAAATGATTTGCATATGTTGGACCATCCCTGAATCTGTGGGATAAATCCTTCTTGGTCATGGAGTATACTCTTCTTGATGATTTTCTGTTGGTTCTATCTATAGTGACAGATCCCAAGAACAAGGTGCCCACAGATGTAAAAAGGAAAGTAAAAGAGACAAGAAAAACAAGAGAGCTGAAAGTCTGGGATCCGGGGACTTACAGTCTCTCCAACTGCTGCAGCCCCAATCACTCATCTCAATCACCTTTTATTAGAACAAAGGATGTGACTAAAACCAACAGGAAAAATTCATTACCCCTTTCCATTTCTGCCTCTCAGCTGTTGGTAACAATCTTCAGATGGGCCTGCCGCACCCAGCACCATGTTCATTCAGTTCAGCTGGGGATCATAAGCAGACCATCAGTAATCAATCCGTTAGCAATCACAGGCCATTCCCCACAATTTACTGCGTTGTGTTTTCCATATCTTATTGAGAATTTTGGGTATATGTTAATTAGGGAGATTGACTTGTAGTTCTCTTTTTCAGTGGATCCTTCTCTGGTTTTGGTAGCAGGGTAATACTTGCTTCCAGGAATTACTTTGGGAGTATTACATGCATTTCATTTTCATTAAATATCTTGAGGAATAGTGATATTATATCTTCTCTAAATTTCTTGTAGAGTTCAGCAGTCAATCCATCAGGACCTGAGCTTTTCTTTGTTGGTAGGTTTTTAATTACCTTTTCAATCTCATTAACTGATATTTGGTTATTTAGAATTTTTATTATTTTTTTGTAGTAAAGATAAAAGAACAAAAGCATACTGACAAACAAACAGACCAAAAAACACAACCACAACAATAGAAGCAGTACAGAGTTTTAGACAAGGTGATAGGAAATTAACAAGGGTTGTTGCATTATATATTGTTATCTTCAAATTGGTTACTCTAGTTAAACAAATATATGCATGTAAGATTGATCAAACAATTAAACATTAACTGTTCCTTTCCATAAAGCAATAGAAATTAGTGGTACAATTATCCTAAATATCTTATCTTTACCCATATATATATATTTCCCCTTCTTTCTTTTCTCATTTCCCTCATTCCTGTTGTTCTTTCCTTTTGCACAGTTTCTTTCCCTTTCACAATATCTATCCTATTTTTTAGATTTTATTTACTCTTTTAGGTTCTTACACTACTGAGACAATATGATATTTATACATGTGGGTCTGATTTATTTCACTTATGAGTATTGTCTCTAGTTGCATCCATTTACCTATAAAAGCCTCAAGTTTAGCTCTGTTTATAGCTGAGTAATATTCCATTATATAAAAATAGCACAACTTTTTTTTCCATTCTTCAGTTGATGGGCATTTGGGTTGCTTCCATGATTTAGCTATTACAAATTGCGCTGCTATAAACATAGGAGCACATATATTGCTGTGGTATGATGTTTTTAGTTCTTCTGGAAAAATATCTGGAAGGGAAATAGCTGGGTTGAATGAGACCTCTAATTCTAGTTTACTGAGGAATCTCCAGACAGATCCCCACAGTGGTTACTAAAGAGATTAGTTCCACTAAAAAGAAAGCCAGTACTTTGTATAAGGACAAGAAGAAAGGTGCTTTGAAAGCACATCAGGAATCAGCAAGACCATGCCCACTGTAGGGTGTAAGGTGCAAAAGTGTCCAACTTTCATTTAAAAACAGAGTCCTTCAGAAACTTGCTTGAGAAAGAAAGCTTAGGGAATTGATTCCCAGGGTTCACCTCACTTTGCAATCCAGGTACTCAGAGGCCACTGCAGCCATGGTCCAAGGGGAACACAGGTACTGCTCAAGCTGGCAGCAGACCTGGGCATTGCCTATATGATGCTGATTTTACTGGTATGCTGAATGAAATAGTTGTGGGGTCAAGAAGACCTCTGTCCAGGTTTCAAAGGAAACCCTGGGAGGTCAGGCAAGTAGACCCTGAGAAGTCAGGGTATGAAGTTGTGGGAATAAAGGTACAGTAGAGACCACAAGTAGAAGATGCTGGAAGCATAGAATAAATGTTGAGAAAAGTTATAGTCTAAGAGTGACCAGCCCAAAAGAGAGGCTAAATTGCTGCCACCAGTGATGCCATTAAGGTGGGGCTGCTCTGATCCTCTGGAACTCATGTCTCACCCTCAGGTGCCCTGGATGCTAGATATGAAGCCTTCTATCTCACTGTTCTATCATTTGGGATGGTAATGCTTGCCATGTGCCATTCTACCTTGGAATTATCTAACTGAGTTTTGAACTTTCAAGAGATGCAAGGCTAAGAGTTTGCCTTGATGCTCAGAAGAGGTGTGGATTTGTACTTTTGAAAAATCCTGGAACTGTTGAGACTTTTGCAAAGGGATGATTACATTTCTTGTTGTATGCAGAATAGTTGTATTATGTTAAGTGGACTCATAAACAGTTTTTATAAGGAGATATATTTGGGTAGCAAGTTGAGAGGGGGAAGGGATGTGAGAGTTAAAATGGATTTTCAGTTTGATTGACTTTGGGATCTGCCCCAGAGATGGGTGGAGCACATCTCTATGTATGTCAGGGCGTGGTCTTGGAGGCGTGGTCTCGAGGCGTATGTCTAGTCACTCGCCCTTTCCTCTCAGGCAGTGTTCCTCTGCTCTGCTTCCTGGCCACCATGAACTAAGCATTCTTGTTCTACCATCCCCTTCCTCATGATGTCTTTACCTTGGAGCAGACCACCATGCACTAAAAACTGAGTAAACTAACCTTCTCCTCCTTTAAGTTGTGGGTGTTGTGTATTGTATCTCAGCAATGAGAAATACTCCTTTGGCTAAGTTTACAATCAATACTCAAACATATTTCACTTTAATGAATCATTTTTGACAGTGCTGCCTATCACAACATGGAATTAATTCTCCTAGAAGTTCCTTTTATTAAATTATATAAAATTCAAACTTTACAAAGGACAGTGATTTTCTACAAAATAACATAAACATTACTTGTAACTAGGATGCCCCAAGGCTTCAAAGTTAGAATACTGTTAATGTCAGTACTGGCAAAGGATAAATACAGTGCCAGGCTGGTAGGTAGGCACCCTCCTGGAGGGAATGCACCAATATATGAAAACATCCTTAAAGACTTTTGCAAATATTGTTCCCATAATAGCACTTTAAAGATTTTATTTTAAGTCCGGATTCAGACATTATTTTAAAAGAATTACTGTAATTAATTTGACAGATAGGAAACTATCCATAAATTTTTGTGGAAGGGTCTCAAATTGAATAGAGAGGTTCTGCTGCATACATTTATGTTTGACTGACTCTCATAGTCTTACTGAATATGGGGTGGCAAAAGAGCATATCCTCAAATGAGATGGCAGAGGAGCAAGTTCTTGCTATGGGAGAATCATGTGGGATGTTCTGTCTCGATTTGGGAGCACCTCAGTATGTCTCTCCTTGTCTCCTCCTTTTCCTTTTTTCTCTCTTCCCCTACTCTTCCCTTGGGTTGTTTTATTTTTTCTTTTTAAATAGTTTCAAATCTAGGGCAAGATAAACATTTAGCCACATTTTTCAATCTTGAGAAGGACGCAGGTGTGAAGTAGTTATTACAAATTAGTGAAGTCATTTCTAATGAATCCAAGTACAGTACTACACATATTTCTACCCTTCCAGAGATTTGCTAAATGCAATGCTTAAACCTGGGAAAGCCACTGCCTTAAAAACAAAAAGTATTTCACATTCATCACACTGAATGTTTAAGGGACTAAATATATGCTGGGCTAATGAGTCACATAGCCCCAGAAATGTGCTGGCTGGTTTGGTTTTCACAGGGTTGGAACAGTCTCATGGAATTACCAGGTTATCCTTCATGAAAAACATGATTGTCCAACAAGTTAACTTCTACAGAGAAGAAGGGTGGAAATGTGATGTGTTTGGTTTGTTTTATTGTGAGTGGGTAATGGGCTGGGGCTCAACTGAGATTCCAAAGTGTGCACGCTCTGTCTCTGCCCTTCTCCTCCCATCTCCATCTCTTCCCCTGAAAGGAGGCCTCAGAATTCTATTAGTTGTGTAAAATCATTTTTTAAGTAAAAAGCTGCAACATCTGAGTTCAACTCAGAGGAGCGGAACTTCTGGGAGAAGGCAGGAAATCCTGCTTGAGCTCTGGCCTCTGCTCATGGCCAAGTGCCAGAAAGAGCAGGGTGCTGGCAGAATACAGCCCAGCTCCTTAGATTTGTAACCTTGGCTCTGATCTTGGTTGCTTTAGGAAATTTTAACTGAAATTCCCTGTGGAAAATGTTGGATAATTGTGTGGACTACCTGGGAGTTATGGGCAAAACTCTCAGTGTACACGTGTAATTCTAGTATGATACGAATTCTTTTCTTGGTTTCTTTTTATTAAAAAGAGAATAAAAACCCAATATGATATGAATTCTTGAAAGCTTTTTTAAGAGTGGGTGATTACATTCCTCTCTTTTTTCACTTCCTTCTCCAGCTCTTGATTCCCTTCCCATTTGAGAAAGCTTACTACTTTCCTTCCAGTCTTTATTTTGCTCTTCATATCTTGGGCTTCTTGCCTAAGAGAAACCATGTGATATTTAGCCTTGTGTGCTTCATGCATTTCACTTAACACTGTGGTCTCAAGGTGAGTCCATTTTCCTTCAAGTAATTCAAGTTTTATGGCAGAGTAGTACTCCATTGTGCATAAACACCATATTTTCTTTATCCATTTGTCCATGATTGGGCATATAGGCTACTTCTAAGGTCTAGGTATTGTGAATCATGAATTATGTTGCTATAAACATGGGTATGTATTTTGGTCACTGCTTATATATGAAAGGGAAAATATAACCTCTTCAATACTCAAAAATAATGTTAGGAAAATTTAATTTATATGCAAAAATGAAATTAGATCCTTATCTTACACTGTACACACAAAAATTAACTCAAAATGAACCAAAGAATGGTGTGTAAGCCCTAAAACTGTGATTACTAGAAGAAAACATAAGGTAAATTCTCATTTACTTTGACCTTTGTAATTGTTTTAAATTGTTTGATTTGACACCAGATGATAATGAAACCAAAGTAAAGTGAAACTATATTAAACTAAACCACTTTTCTACAGCAAAAGAAATACTTAACAAAGTGAAAAGGTGATTTCTGCATGTATGACAGGTGGTTAAAAATCCAAAATGTATAAGGACATCATACAACCCAACATAAAAGAGCGCCCAATTACAAATGAAGGCTGTGAAAGAGATTAAAACAAAGACATACAAATGATCAACAGGTCTTTGTAAAGGTTCTTAAGGTCGCTAATCATAAAATAAATGCAAATTAAAACTACAAGGAGCCCCTTAGCCTTGTTAAAATGGTGAGTACAAAATAAGAGTTGATTAGCTTCGGAGAGAGTGCGGTGAAAAGGAAACTCTCTTCTACCATTGATGGGACTGTAAATTGGTGCATTCTCCATGGAAAAACAGCAGAGAGTCCTCAAAAAATTAAACATAGAGCTACCATGTGACACTACTACCTCATTTTCAGGTGTATATCCAAAGAAAATGAGATTAGCATGTCAAAGGGACATCTGCACCTCTCTGTTCATTGCAGCACTAGTCACACATCTGGAAATACCCAGACGTGTGTTGATGAATGAGTAAATAAACTTTGAGGTGTACACACGTAAGTGAACATTATGCAGAAATTAAAAAGCAGGAAATCCTGCTCTTTTAGTCACCTTCTCGTTGCTGGGACAAAATACCCAACTCTCAAAATTTAAAGGAGGAAAGGCCTATTTTGATACATATTTTAGAAGTTTCAGTCCCTGCATGGTTGGATGGCTCCAGGCAGAAACAGCATGGTCAGTGCATGCAGGAGAGGCCTCTGCAGGGGAGAGCTGCTCAGGTCAATGCCACGGGAAGCAGCAAGTGTGAGGGAGGACCCTGGAGGGAGATACACACTTCAGGGCCACACCACCAGTGGGCCCATCTCCTAGCTACAAGTCAGCTACAATACTCTCATAATCTGATCATCTTTCAGAAATCCTGCCTTCCCAGTGCTTGAGAGGCAGGCAGATTTCCATGAGTTTAAGGCCAACTTGAGCTACATAGCGAGACACTGTCTCAAAAAAAAAAAAAAAAAAAAAAAAATCCCTGCCTTTGCGCTCATGAGGCTTTGGAGAGCCATCCAGCTGTAAACCATGGCATCTGCCATTTATGGCAATATGAATGAGCCTAGAACATTATGCTCAGTGAAATAAACTGATACCGAAAGAGACATACTGTATAATCTGCACAATCTAAAACATAAGCCAATAGAAACAAAGAGTAGAGTGATGGTGGTCAGGGGCTAGGCAGTGGGGGCAAAGGGAAGACACTGGTCAAAGGGCACAGAACATTACTTATGAGATGAATTAAGTTCTGGAGCTCAAAGGCACAATTATATAGTGACTATAAATAATATTCTATTGTATACTTGAAATTTGCTTAGATGGTAGATATTATGTGTTCTCGCTGCAAAAAAAAGTGACTCTGAGGTGATGGATGTGTTAATTAACTTGATTGTGATAATGCTTTCACAATGTACAGTCATGCACCATCTAACGTGTCTTTTGGTGATAGACTGCACATACACTGGTGGGCCATCACCCAGTGATATTGTAGCTGTCTCAGTTGGTCTAAATACACTCTGTGATGTTTCCCTAATGATGCATTTCTCAGCATATCCCAGTCATTAAGTGACATATTACTGTATATGTGTAACAAATCATCACATCTTACACCTTAAATATATGCAATTTTTCTCTATCCACTACACTTCAGTGAATTTGGGCAAAAAGAATATTCTGCTGCTTTGCCATACATGTTGAATATGCATGCATTCACATATGCATAGACACTTCTTTCTTGCCCTTGAGGGATTATTTTACTTTTAGACTTAACTTGAAATAGCTAAGTCTACAAATGGGAATAAATTATGTGTGATTCATGAACTACAGCAAGTGTAGATACTCATAGATACAGAGATCTATAAGTGCTATGGCGGTGTGACCTCATGCTGGATCTGGGGCCAGCTATGCTTCCTGTTCCTCTGGATGGTAGGAATTAACTTGTGAAAGTTTCCCTGTTTTATCCTGACTGTGTGTTTGCCTACACTTTCCATTCCACCCTGCTCAAGTGTACAGTACTACTACTTGCTTCCTGGAATGAAATCATGGGCTTTGAAATTAATTAGTCATGAGTTTATCTCTGGCAAGATATTTATATAACTTTAACTGTGGGTGAAAAATACCAGCATGCATTGAAGCAAACAAACATATATATATATATACATACATATGCACATGCAAGGCACACGTACACATAGAAAGAGGATGGGGGGAGAAAGAGGGAGGGAGAGAGAGAGAGAGAGAGACAGAGAGAGATGGTATCACTGCAAGTGAAACACAACACTCATCACAGGCTGAGAAGAGAACAATTAAAAAATGTCCTATTTGCATATAGGACAAACTCTACTTTTCACGGGTCTCCTTTTCTTTGTAAGGACAGCACTGTGTAGACATGAAGGTGAAGACTATTCACAAGAGCATCTACAACAGTGACCTGAGCTCCTGCTTTGTTTTGACCAGGCAAATATGTGAGTGGAGCTAGTGGCGTAGAGTAGAATACTGCTTACTCCAGAGTTGGTTTGGGGGAGCTGCTGGTGTCATGAATAAAGAAAGTCTACCAATGACCGCAAAGTATGAAACAAAAAAGTGGAGACTTAACCAGTCTCCACGTTTTATAATACAAAGATTGAAACCCTATCAGTACCAACAATAAATGTGATTACTAATTTCACTTATTAATGCTTTGGGATATGTGGATAACTGTATTTGCATACAGTTGTAAGTCCAGACAATAAGAAAGCAACCTTTAAAATGAGCATTGGAGTACTGCCCTTTAGGCTGAATGTCCAACAGACTCCGGGCCCTGCCAGCAGGCACTTTGGTCTTGACTGTAGCCTCCCCCTCTACTCCCTGCCCAAGCTGGCACTAGGAGCCCTCCTTTTTCCATTCTAGAAGGATTTCAGGGGTGATCAGAGCCTTAGGATGAGGGAGGCAGTGTCTGGTCTAGACTCAAGGCAGGTTCTGCTTTTTGAATCCTTACTGTAGTACTGGGGCAGCATGCTCTGAAAATATACCACTGCTTGGGCATGTCCTATACCTTAGTTCCCTATCACTTTTCTTTTCTCATCTCTGTTCCTGGGAGGACCCAGGCACTTCTGAATGGTCACATCTAGTCAACAAGCAGTCTGAATTGTCTGTCCCTTTGTTTCTGGAACTTGTGCTAGATGCCCGTTGGAATTTCTTTGCAGTGATCTTGACTTCCAGTTGCCCACATCAGAGGTGAGCACTTCCCAGGGACTGGTCCACTTCCGGCTGGTATGCATATGCAGCCCCTTAAGCGGTGACTTCCTTGGGTGCTGACTTCAGGAAGATTTTTAGCAAATACTCAGTTAGACTCTCATGTAACAGCCACATTAAATACTGGGAAGAAACTTATTTTGAGATACAGAGATGTTCAGAAGCTCTGAGAGGGTAAAGACATTATGGTCCTGTGAGTTAGAGATTTGTTCTTTCACTTACTTGAATTAGAGGTTTGCTCCTCCTCTCCAGGGCCAGTTCTTGTGTGGGGGTTTCCAAGCTCTGTGCTGTCTTGAATGTTGGGACAGGCAAGTATACATCTTTCCTTCCCGGAAATGAGCATGCCTCACACATGCACGCATCCATGTGCATGCTCTCACATGTACACGCACAGATACATTCACATACATATGGGCACAAACACGTCAAAATCTGAAAAAATAGGTGATATGAAAGAAATTTGATTTTCATTTAAGTCAAAATCCAAATTCATACTGTCAAACCTATTGCAATAGGTATAGAAAGCTGTACCCTCACACCTGAAGGAGTCTGACCTCCACATAGAAGAGCTAATGACATAACACCTACTACTCATCTGGTTTCATCAGTGGGTGTTGGTTTCAGGGACATAACATCGTTGTGAGTGCCTATATACGCATCCTGGGTAGGGCATGCACCCTGCAGAGCCTGGTGAGTGATGGAAACACAGCTCTTGGTGGTGGAGCTTGTGGCGAGCAGGAGATGATGCCTAGAAAGCACTGACTGGGCCTGTATTGTGCAGATGGGCATGTGGAGCTCAGAAAGGAAGTCCTGTATCAGAGCCCACAAGAGACGCTGCCTCAGGGATTCAGGCAGCACCACTGACCCTAACTCCCAGTTGTTCATAACACAAAGCTGCTTTTCAAAACAAAGCAAGTTGGAGGCACATTAATTGTTGAGGACTGATTATTCTCATTTTGCTGCACGTCTTGTGTTCTATTAATGGGCTTCCAGAACATGGTGAGCTCTATTCATGGTCCTGGGTAGCACATATGCAAATACTTCCCTTAGGTAGCAGCCCATCACCTCTTTTTTCCTCAGCACCATTAACACATCATTTGGAAATAATTTATATTTTCAATGTGGCTTTACTTTGGGTTCACAAAACCTGTTTTTCCTCAAGTTTCTTCCTTGGTTTTAATACCTTCACCCTTTTCCATGGACCCTTTAGGGATCTTTCCCAGACTGGAAATAGTGAGATGCTTCTGATGTTTGACCTGAAAATAAGCATGGCCATACACACTCACTGATCTATGTGCACACCACATGCCACCTGTATTAAACGCCAACACATCAGACCAGTTATTTGCATGAGGAGACCCAAACAGGCTTTATCTGCTGACAGATGAACTCTGAGAGGGGAGGGGAGCAGTAGACCACTAGTGCCAGGTCCCACTGGAGATACTGATGCTGCTTGTTTTGAAAAGGAGAAGGGCCAGTTCCTATGCATCTGATTCCTGGATGAGCTTCACTAAGTTTTGAAGGAAATGCTCCAACACTTGATTGGCACTTCAGTATCCCAGGAAGCTATGGTGCAGGCTGTTCCTCCTGTACAGCCAGGAACCTGCCTAGTTCTGCCGCATGGAAGATGAGCAGCCTGAGATCAATTACTTCTTGCCTCAGAGATATCCAAAATGGGGTTAAGAGTAGCTACCTCATAAACATTTGAGGAGGAATAAATGGGATCATGCATAAAAATGGATTGGATAGTGTCCGGGGTCCAGGATGTTTCAGTAGATGCTAACTGTAGTAACAATTGTTACTCTGTTGCAAAGGAGCCCCAGCAGACTAGCCAAGTGGGGAGGATGGAGAAGGCTCCAGACCGGTGGTGTGTGAGTCCTTTCTACCTTGATGTCAGTATCTCTATGAAGTAGTTATTAATTCCTGCTTTTCTACTCATCAGTAGGTTTATTATTGCGAATGTAATGCTTCATGGATGAGCACCGGTTGAAAGAAAATCTGTGGCCTTCGAAAACTTCCAGTTTCATGTCAGCAGTTTCAGAAACACGTTAGCCAATTGGTTTTGTTTATAGTGCTCCATCTTCCTCTACGCATGCCAGGTTAAGAGGCAGAAGATTAAATTATTCTCCACTGTCCTCTTTTGGCTTCTTTTTTTTCTTCCAGTAATCTGATGAGCTGATGCGAGGGTTACAATAGCACTCTCAGTCTCTGTGTTTCCCACTGTCACGCTGCTGGTGTGCAGGTGGGTGCTCTGTAGAAGTCAAGATGTTAGCTACCTCAGCCACTCCTTCCTCTGTCCATCTGCTCCCAAGGGAAACCACAAAAAGGCCAGGAATATACCTGCAAATATTTCTAACACCAAACCTAGGTCATGGGGGCACACTTTTGTAAAATCGTGTGCTCAGTTTTTTGGCTTGCATTTGAAACTTATCTGCCCACTCAAGCTGGACGCTGAGTGTTCTACTTCCAAGTGCGATAATGCAGGGCTCAGAAAGGAGGATGGCTAATGAAGAAATTATGTATAGGAAAATCACATTCAGGCTCGTGTGAACCCAGAATGGGTTTTCTTTATGAAATGCTCCTTAATAACACCAGTAACAATGACCACCATTTATTGAGTGCCGCTCTGTGTCAAACGATTACACTTTTCATCTTTTGCAAGCTTTCCACCATTCAGAGAAATTGTACTATTTGCTGTTTCATAATTGATAGAAAGTGTTGTCCAAAAGTTAAATGGTGTCCCTGAAATCAAAGAGCAAGTGAGTGGCAGACAGAGGATAGTAACGTATTTGATCATTTTTCAATAATGGAGCCATTCTTTTAGAAGTGAGGATAACACAAGAGAACAGGCTTACATCTGTGACTTTAAGCCTGAGCTCTTAATAATTCTTATTAGCTTGTTAAATATGATAGCTACTTTGAAGAAATGATGGCCAATATATTTTATAAAAAGAAACCTGGGCAACACAGTGAACTCCAAAATTCCTATAGTATTTTAAATAGTTTGTACCTATCTCTTGCAATCACAGGCAGTAACAAAATTCAGATCACACAGACAAACATTATACTGATTTCGTGAAGTCTCTAGATCGTGCTATTATTCTGTTTACCAAAATTATTTCACTGTGTCATTCCCAGTGAAGGTTGTCAAATGTGATAGTCTTTATGCCACTGAGTCCTTAATGTTACGGCTAACTAATGATACTTTTATTTTCTTCTCGCGTAACATTTTCCCAGGATTCATTTGTTATGTAGAAGTGAAAAGAGAGAACAAGCTTTTGAACTGCTCACGTTACCTGATGCTTTATGCGGACACTACCGTGTTGAAGAGATGTCCTGAAAGTCCATGGCAGGCGCTACAGGAGCCACCAGGGCCTTGGGGAGTGAGAAGCTGCCAAAATTCTAGGCATACAAGATCCATTGGTTGGAGGACAAAAACATGAGGACATTCCCAAAAAGCTACGCAGCATCAAAGGTAGATAGAAACATGGGAGGAAGTGAACATTTCCCTTTGGAAATCGTGTTTGACTTTTTTGACAAAGCCCTTCACATCATTATTGTTTTCTGACTTGCAGGTGGGGTACTCATAACCACTTCTTTGAGCTGCCCTTAATACTGGCAAATACCATGGGCACAAAGGGTGGTGCCCATGTCTTATTCAGACTAACATGTTTGCCCTGATCTGTAGACATAAACAGAACATGCATTTCTGCTCTCTATTAGATGGAATAGCCAGCTTTAGGGGCTGGTGAGGAGGTGGGTGGATATACAACTCTGTAGATTAACTCTTTGAGTCTTGTATGCCCAGAGCACTGTGGTTGAATATTCTGAAAAACTAGAAACCCATATTTCCATGGGAAATGTTTGCTATGTTGAACCAGACATGATAAGAGGTAGTAAAATCCATTATTAAAAAAAACCTTACTTTTGCAGTTGATTAATTGCTCTCCATTGAAAAGCCTATAATATCCCTATATAACCAAGTTTATTTCCACTGAAAAATGGGTTTTGTACAATGGAATTTCAAAACAGAGACAAACCCAAAAAGAATTTAAAAAATCTTTTTAAGAAATTGAAATTCCTGCAGAGTAAATATTCTATCCTGCAAGAATTTCAATGAAAGCCTTCTCTGCCCACGTAAGTATGTGTGTTAAAACTGTGAAACAAATATTACTGAATATTTAGGGTGGATCCTAGGTAAAATCATGGTGTGAAACAGCTGCCCTTATTTTTCTTATTAGTAGCAAAGGCTTTTTATAACTCATTATGATTCTTATTCTAACTCCTAATTCAGTATCTCAGGGTTTTCTAATTCTTAACCCAGTACCTTTCACAGATTCTCAATGCTTCTCAAACAAAGCACTATCCATTCCAACAAAGCTTCAGGTTGGACTGCAACCCCCTTTTTGCTGTGCTGGGCATTAGATAGGGGTCCTTCATAATCAATAAAGGTCTGCAATAATTCAAATTGCATTCCCTAATTATTAGATCAATTATATCCAATTTGTGTGATGAAAGCCCATGTTGCAAGAGAAATGACTATGTTCTACGGCATAAGGCTGACAACTTAACGTTTTAACATTCTTAACATTTTAAACCTCACCCCAGAAATCTCGCTAATAAATTTTAACTGTTGTCTCTCAATACATCAGTAAATCTGGAAAAATCACATGACCTTACACAGAAAATGAAATGCCCATTTACAATAGCAATATAGAGTTTAAATCACTTTGGTCTATTCTTACTGGAATTTAAAGTAGCCTTTCCAGAGCATGCTTACCAGGCATATGGGTTGATGCTTCTGGAGGTCTTTATTATACACAAATACATTCCCGTAGGGAAGGATCCGTTGACAAGCTTTAAATTATTTTTTAGGCATTGTTTGTTTCCATAAAGCTAGAAGTCATTCTCTCCATTCTTATTACTCTTCCCAGTTTACTTTTTGTTAGCACTTTGATTTCAGAGATTCATCCGTTCATCAGTGCCTGAACCCTGAGAAGCCTGCCGTGCCTGGTACATGACACTTTTCTGCAAGAGTCACCACCATTACACGGCAGCGTTTTCTTTTTAATTCATCCCACCTTAGAAACCTCAACATTTTGGTTTCAAGGGTGGGAACAGTAAAAAAATGTTAAGCAACTAAGATGATATGAACTGATCCTTTTTTTTTAACCATATCATTAAAATTTTCATGTGAAAACTTACAAAAATTATTACGGCACCTGATTAAGCTATTTAAAAGGAGAATGTTTGAGTCTCTTGGGAAGAATGATGTATTATTTACAACAATAATCTCTAGAGTTTGTTAAAAATTCAGCGCCAGTTCAATGCAATGAAGATTTACTGAGCACCTCTTTGGTAGCTTCAGGGAAGGTGCAAGAGACAGAGAGAGGAAAGAGAGCACGAAGGATGGGGGGTGGAAATAGTGTCTGCCTCGAAGAAACGTGCAGGAAAACATAGCTAACAACATAAGGGGGAAATTTCCATTATCATTTTACTGCTGCATGTCAGGACTTGGGACTTCACCACACTGAGAGGCAGGCAGGAGAATTAGCCCCATTTTACAGGGAGGAAACAGAGCTAGTGTGAACAGCCTGCCAGAGATCTGGTGAACAGTGGAGCCATCCCTGTGCATCTGGAGGAAATAGTGCTGAGGGAGAGAGGCAGAGGTGGATTTTGGCATGCGCTTTGTTCCACGCTAGCCGTCAGACTGCCAGGCACTGTTCTCTGCAGCGGTAAGTACGGGGGGAAGGCAAAGCAGTCGTTTTATTAGGCCATAATTTCTCCACATCTATATACTTACCAAAGCTATTAAGTAGTATTTATTCATTTCCTTATTAGGAATCAATTTTCTGTGATGCTTATTGGCTGAGTTAAGTTATTGGAGAAGCTAAGGTTTGAAATTCATAGCTTTTGTTCTTGAATCATAATGAAGTCCATGTGCTCTGTGCAGTGCATTCTGCTGGCTTTAGGAGTGAGAGGTGCACAGTGAGGGATGGAGGACGCAGACTACTCCTCAGAATGAGATTCCCTGCAAATCCACGTAGCCCTGACTATCTCTTAAGGTGGCCAGACTTTAAATAATAAGCAAGGTTAAGTGGGACAGAGAAAGGGAGCATCATCTCCTTACTGCTGATTATTTTGCTACATTGAATGCACATGCATTTAAATGTGGCTCCAACCAGTTAGTTGCCTTACTATTATTGCACTTTATAAGTGATGTCATCATGGTTTGTATTTTCTCTCCTTTTTTTTTTTTCTTTTTCAGAATGGTTATTGAGCCCAGGCCCTTCTCACTGAGCCACACCTCTAGCCTTTTATTTTCTTTTTATTTTGAGGTAGGATCTGCACTTTCAGCTGGCAGATTCATAGGCCAGTAACTGTGGGCCGATGCCAGAACAAAAGAATAAAGCTGTAGAGTAACTGAGTCTTGAGCTGGTGTTGTTCAGCTGATCCAAGATACCCTGACGCCTAGCGAGGGCTGGTTGAGATGAGGTATATGACAGGAGATTAAAAGTCATCACACGATTCTCTTGAGTGAGAAACCCAAAATATAAACAGGAAAATAGAGGTGAGATAGAAGGAAACAGAGAGGTGGATGTTTTAGGGATGGGGAAGGGATTTGGGGAAGGAGAAGGAAGAAGAGAAAGCGGATCAAAAGTAACCAATATTATATATACAAGTGTATGTGTATAAATTCCCAGAATGAATATAGTTGTTGTGTATTACAAACATATACTAATAAAAAAGATGAAGTATTGGGATACATCAATTCTCATACGTGGCTGCACCATGCAATCACCTGGCACTCTCTGAAAGATCACCTGGTTCTCCCACCCTCAGATATATGGCTTTAACCTCAGATGATTTTGATAAACAGCAGAAGTGACAATCACTGCTTTTAAAACCAGGGTCCTCACTTTAAGGCACTCATAATTACAGTGACTTTTATTTGAAAAGTATCCAGACTTATTTTTGAAAACACAAATGGTTATATTGGTAAAGTGCTTTTGTTCATAAAGATTGCCCAGCACTTATGTACAGCAGTATTTATGTAATCAATGTTAGAGCAGCTAGGTATTAAAAAATTTGCAGAAACAAATGAAATAAAATTACCAAAAGCTAAAGTCTCTTTTACATAATACATGTGGGAACAACTTAGGATAGGTGACTGCATAGTCTGACTGACTTCCTTCTTCACTGAGGTTCCCTAAAGCTTCTCTTGGCAGGTGTTCCCCTGCTGTGTGGTGTGGACCCCCCACATTCTTCCATGTGGCTTTTCTCTTCAGTGTGCCTCTAGCTGATGCTGTCAGTACCTGCGTGTGAAGCAGGTGTCTTTCCACCTGGGCACTCAGCCCTTCTCAGAGGTGTAGGCCTAGGACCAGTGAGGCTCTGGATCTGGGGGCACTCACCTGGGCATCTGATTTGTACTGAGTACCTCTGCTAGGTCAGAGGGTGTTTCTGGGAATTCTTTGGCTGTACAGTTCCAGGGAGCAGGGCCTCAAGGCATCTATCTATCTATCTGCTTACCTGTCTGCAGTGCACCAGATCTACTGACCTCAGCAATCCTGTGGTAGCCACCAGGAGCAATGCCTCATCGCTGAAGGTTTTTCTGGCCACTGTCTGAGGCTCCCGCATGGCTCTGGGGAAAGGAAGCCAGTGTCCACTGCAGATCTCCTCCCACTGAAGTCAGGCAAGGAATGTGAGAGGCTCCTCAAGACCCAGTATATGCTGTAGGTTCCAGCTCCTCTTTGTGAGATCTGACTTGTCTGTCTCTCTGGTTTTGGCCCACTTTCCTAAGACTTCAGGCTCAACAAGAGACTCAAGCTGTCTAAACAGGGCATACAACCCTCACAACTGCACAAATCATGTCCCTGTGACAAACCCATTGTTTTCCACATCCCAGTCCTTCTGATTGTGATATGCAGCCCCTGCTTATTGTCCGGCACAAGGGAACAGGCTGGATGCGCTGCTCTTCCAAGTTGCCACACAGCATCCTGTGTAGAGATCTTGCAGCATATCTGTCTTTTTTTTTTTTTTTTTTTGCGGTACTGGGGATCGAACTCAGGACCCTGCGCTTGCTAGGCAAGCGCTTATTCCACTGAGCTATATCCCCAGCCCAGCATATCTGTCTTAATGGCTCTTAATTTGCTGTGACTAAGGCCAGACATCACCTGCTATTTGGTTGCTTTTGTTTGTTCAGGCATTTCAGAGGTGTCCTTTTATCCTTGGTACTTAGAAGCTGAAAGCTGATAAATGTCTGTTAAATGAATGTTTGTTTTATAAGACTCAGATTTACTATGGTGGATCTAACTTTGTGATATTACATTTTTCAAACAGTGCTTTGCTTTTAGCTGCTCTGTCTGCTTTCTACTGAGAGATTTGGAGGAGGGCAGGGGATGCTCTGTGTAACTTTTCTACTGGGATCTTTCTACTTGACCATGGTAGTCTTCTTGAAGGAGGGACGGACTCCTTTACATCTGTAACTCTTTGTTCCTGTTCCCAGGCCATATTTGCCTTCACTCAAGTTTTGCTGAGTGAATTAATGCCAAAGTCACAGGACAGAGAAGAGCATGTGAGTCTCTGTGACAGTCACTTGGATCCATAGCACTTTGGGGCAAGCTGACAGTTTAAATACCTCTCAGATGCTCATTACTTCCTTTGATCACAGTTGCCATTCTCCCCTGACCTCAAAAATTACTTCTCTTTCCACTCCCTAAATAAATGAGAGGAAGAAACCCAAATGAACACAGTGCAAGATTTCTCTCTTGCATCTGCTGGCGACCCCTTTAGAAGCTGGCACAGGGACCCAGACCCCCACCACGACAGCTTTTGACCACTTCCTTCCTCTCGGCAGGGCTACACTTCAGTTCCGGCATGTCTGTTCTGTTTCAGAGGAGGTTGAGTACGTGGGCACTTGAAGGGAGCTCTTTGAAGTGGAAGCACCATATAAATCTAAGAAAAGAAACATAAAACGTAGCTCCAATCACACTCAACCATCCTCCCTCACTAGTGAGAGAAACTAATTCTGGCAGTCATTTTTCCTCTTTGATTGTTTTCCAAAAATGGCTTCCTTCCTTTTGTCTTGCACTAACTCCATTTAGATCGCTTGACAAAAGTGTATGTTGGAAACACAGTTATGAAGATCCTGCATCCTAATGAATTGTGGCTTTTTAGAAGTCTTATTGCAGAAGTAGAAATACCATAGAAAGCAAAGGGGTGCAGTCCCATGTACCAGGGTAGCAAGGGAGGAAGGGGTCCTAACTTGGAGACTTACCGGGTACCTCCAAACAGAGAGCCCAGTGTGCCAAAAGTCAGGGGTGCTAGAGAGGAGAAGCTGTGACCTGTGCATGGGTGAAGCAGGGACAAGAGGGGGCAGTGCTGGAGCCTGTGTCCTGGAACCAGCCCTGGAGCCTATGCCTTGATATGCTGACCCTAGAGAGAAGCCAGGGAGAGGTGAGCGTGGACTCTTCCAGCCTCGATGTTCCCTAGAGGCCTTGTGAGTGCTCCTCGATCATTAGACAAGGTAGCATAGGACTGCTTCTTATCACAATGCCTACAAAGTCACCTCCAAATATTTATTTCAGGACTTAAGCTGTTTGAGTTTAGCCAAATAACATTTAAGTATTTTCTAAGCACCAAACACATTGTTTCATTTAATATTTGCCTATGGGCACCAACCACAATCTTTTAAGAAGAAAATCAGACTCAAGGGGCATGGGACATACAGCTAAACCCACATCTGCCTGGTCCTCAGGCTCAAGAATTTGGGTTGTTTCTGGAAGAAATCTGGCCTCCTGTAAAATTCCTGCACTCAATAAATATTTCTCCATCCATTCACAGATGCCTGAAATTTCTTTTGCTGAGTATAGAGATTCCACTGCACAGAAATAAAGGAGAAAAATTAAAATACTGATTAAAGAAGTAAGTAGAAGTGAAATTTATCTCAGCAAAATATATCAACACTACTAGAGATGTAGAATCAATGTGAGATACATACTTACTGATTTTTACTTGGGGGTGGGGAGCCAGTGTGGAGGACAGGGATCCCACAGGTGGGGGAGGGGCCAATGACAAGCTGTCACGCGCCATAGAAGCTGGGTCACAGGTGATTTCCTGCCGGTTGCTGTGAAGAATTGTACACAATGTCCAAATATATGCACTACCGTTATTTCAACAAATAACAAAGGCATGAAGGTTAACGTGAAGGTTAACTTTTGCACATCTGTTTGTTCTTGTGATGTCACCACAGACTCAGATCAGGCAGTTGCCTTGGGCAGATGATGTAATATTCTTCACCTCTACTTATGGGCAATTTAATATGCTTCAAAGTTAGATTTGACAAATCCAAGTTAGACCTTCATGCGTGTGTTGGTCAGCTTTCCTGTTTCTGGCACCAGCTATTCGGCGCCACCATCTAAAAGAAGAGACATCAGTTCAAGCTCACAGTGTCAGTGGTTTTAGCCCGTGGCCCGCTGGCTCCAAAGCAGAACATGTGGTGCAAAGGCATGGAGCACAAGACCCGCTCAACGCATGGCATCTGGGAAGCAAAGACGGAAAGAGCCCAGAACCTCGCACCAGGCCAGCTGGCTCTGAGGCAGGAAAGGCATGATGGAGGGACCCGCGACAGGGAAGCTGCTCACATCATGGCGAGCGAGAAGCAGAGAGAGAAGGAATAAGCTGGGAGGGAGATGCACCTTTGCAAGTCATGCCCCAGCACATCATCTCTGCTGACCAGTTTCTGCCTTCTAACAGCAAGCCAACTATAACTCCCCATATCCAGTCACCTTACAAAACCACTCCTCTGAGCACACGAGGCCTGTGGAGGACATTCTAGGTCTCAATCCCCGCACCCTTTGTGAGGTCAGTGCCCTCAGTGCAATCTCCTGTCCAAAAGTCTTAGTCCAGTAAAATTAACAATCAGGATTAACAGGTACAGGCCTTAAGCTTCTAGTCGGTCTACGTAGACAGATGTAGAATGCAGAGGGATGTCCTAAGCCTCAGGGCCCAAGAATCTGCCCCTGATGGGCTGTCTAGGCTGAGTTAGTACTGGCTCCCGGAGTTGCTGTGTGGGCAATGGCTGGCTGAACAGCACATCAGACCGTTGACCTAACAAAGGTCAGGCGTAAGTGTGTGACCCAGGCCATCAGTGCAGGGGTAGAAGAATGTCTGCAGCATAGATTTTCCTCTTTTCTGTCCACTTGTTTTTGAGCTTGGAATTGGGGATGGGGTCTCTCTAACAAAATACATGAGTAAACTGGTAGAAGTCAGCCTATGAGCTTGTACCTGACCAAAGGGTGATGAGGATGAAAAATGAAGACATAGAATTAGGTTAAAATGTGGCAGCGAGGGACTCTTGTTCCCCTTCAACAAAAGGCCCTGAGTGACTGGCTCTTGCTGCTTCTATTCACTAAACATGGGTACAAGCAACGAGAGTGACTCAGGATTCACCTGCCTCCCACCATCTGGTACAAGTCCAGGTAAATGGGATCTCAGCTGTACTAACTTTTCCCTAGAAGCTGCAGCCATGTCAGTGTGGCAGTGCCCTGCAGGTTCTCGGGAAAGGAGGAGTGCTGCCTTTCTCCTTCCTGCTCACTGAGGAGGCCAATTAGGCCTCAATCTTCCTATGTGGTCTCCCATAGTAACTTACCTTGAAACCATTTGTGCCTAAGAATGTGCAGGAATGTGAAGATTTTCCTGGGGAAAACAATCTCTTCAAGCCAAAGGGAGCACTGGGAAGCACTGTGTGCTTGTCACTGAGGTCCTGTGACAAGCATCCCCAACGTTTCTTTGGGGATAGATGGGTTCAACCAGCAGTAATTGAAGAGTGTCACTTTGGGTTGTGATGCAAATTCTCGTACCAGATGGGAGATCAGTCACTAGTGGTAGTCCTGGCAAAACACCTCCAAATGCCCTACAGCTGCACAGCCCTGAGGGTAGATGGGTCATGAAAGTGCCTGTTCTTGAGTATAGCTGGGGGTTCTTCCAGATAGGAAGAATGAGAAACATTAAGAGGTCTGTGCTCCAATTCCTAGCAGGCTCCTCATGGGACAACATGGCACATGAAATGGGAGAGGTTAGGTGAGAAACAGCCAGGACTTCCTTTCGTCCATGGTGTTGCATACCTCTGGAAGGCATGGAAACTTCGGGATGTGGTCTTCCTGGTTCCTGTGCTGGGGCTTTGTTTCAGTGACCTTCAAACACACTGGAAGGCTGACAATCAAGGTGAGTGTGAAGGTGTGCTTGCTCACCAACTCACTTTCTTTTTAGGAACCTGGACACACTGCCTGCAGATATGTCTGGGGCCTAGGTAAATACAGCTCCATTTGGAAATTTTAATGAAGGTTGTTTTTAATTTGCTTGTTTGGAATGTATTGAATAATTTGGTATTAGTCGATCTATTTCCTGTTGGGTTAGTGCCCACGAGCTTTACCATATCTTGAAATAAATAAACTTGCAGATGTTGATAAAATATGCTGGGGCTGCTTACCAATTATGGGGTCCAAAGAAGTACCAACCCCTGGTGAATGGGAGGCTCTGGAAGGCACATTTGCAGCAGCAAAGCAAGCATTGTTCCTGTTCATAAGCTGCCTGAGCAACAACACTAAACCTCTGGAGGCTTTGTTGGTGGCTTTGCAGAATTCAGCCAAAACTGTTGGGGCTCCAGAGTTCTTTGAGAGCACAGAGCACAGAGCACAGAAAGGCAGTGCAGCTGGAAACCGCTTTGTGTCTGAGCTATGGCTCCAGTACTGGTGGCCACCAGGAAGCCATGCAGAGCTTTTTCAGAAGGGCTTATTTGCACCATTTGTGATCAGAGTCCTAGGCTGTCATGTCATCGGGAGAAGAAACTGTCAACACATTTTCCCAAAGTATTTCAAGAGGAACTTTTTTCACAGAAGGAATCATTGCACTTGAAGCTAAAAATGGATTTTTATATAAACAAAAATAAATGAAGAGTTTTAGGTCTCACTAAGCAAGAGATCTTTGATCCAATTGTCCATGTGTAGTCTCTACAACAATGCTGGTCCTGTGGACTAATGCTTTGCAGGCTTATTTAAGTAATGACTTTAAATGTTCTTCTAACATTTCACATCAATAACAGCTCTGTCAGTAACTTATAAAACTCACTCCTCGTGTTTCTTACTGCCTAAGCCACACTGAAATTTTCTTAATTACTTGCACTACTTAGCTTATTCTCATCTCTACCCTTGGTTTAGGCACTTTATTCCCTTGGCATGCATTTCCTCCTCTTTTGGCTCTGCTATACCCTTTTTATGTTTTAGGACTGTAGATAAATATCTCTTCTTCCAGGAAGCCTTCCTAGACTCTCAGTCTGACATCGATGCTCCGAAAACAAAGCACTTTTCTCTGAAGAGTATGCGTTATACTAATTCATTGATGTCCTTAACCAAAAAAAATGTGGAATGTAGGGGCCATACTGTCCTGTCACACTGTAATCAAAGCTAATGTACACGTGGGCACAGGCACAGACTTCCAGCTCACCAATTAGTCTTCCTTTTCCGGGCATGTAAGAAGATGATATTTCCTAGCTGTGTTTGTAGTTGTGTTGGGATAGATAACCAGCTCTAGTCAATGGCACAATTCACAGAAGTCCAATCCAGCTTGGCTATAGAAACCGCCACCACAGTGTTCCCTGCTCACACCTGCAAGGCAGCAGCACTGCAGAAGGAGGTGGCATGAACTAGCAGGAACAGTTATCCAAGCCATGTGACACAGAAGAAATAGACCTCCACTGCTTTTAAACCTCTGAAGATTTGGAGGGATGTATTTTTCAGTGCAGTCTAGTTCACCTTGGCCACTATAGTACTTAATCGATACCTTTCCATAGAAGGAGTACATGTGTCATGCCATCTTTCTCAAGAATTCCAAAGTGTAGCACATTTGTGCCATCACAGGAGGCCAGGAGGGGACCCTTACTCAAAGGACAGGCAAGTAAGCTGAGGTCATGCGGTAGGGAATGCCTGGCGGTATGCGGGTGGAGAAACATTGGCAAATGGTCCTACATCTCTCTCTGTGTGTTGTGAAGGACACTGTCTACATTTCCCCTCCACTAACTCTTCTCTGTGCCTCCTGGCCTGAGAAATGAGGAACCATGAGAGCAAATTCAAGAGTGTCCATCACTGAGGCTATGGCGCCTGGGTTATACGAGATCTAGAAACCACATGTGGACCACAAATGGTACTGGTTTTTAGAGCACACCAACAGTGTTTGAAAATCAGTACTTCTTACAAAACTGTGATCCTGGGCAAGGTATATATCTCAGGCTAGAGAAGGAAAAGAGAATTGTTGAGTAAAGAAATGTGTACATCTGTGCTTTAGGAAAATACACCTTCCCCACAGACCAATGTGAAGGATAAAGCAAGAAATACATGTGAAGGTTATTGGCATGTGGTGCATACAGTCAATAACTATTTAATGTTTGTGGTCAATAAGTACTAAATGTCTGTGGACACAGGTATCATTTCTAGTGGTTTTAGTTTTGGAGTCCTCTGGCACTGTTTTCTGGCAGAACTTGCAGATTCAATTGTGAATAAGTATGACTTGACCATGCTGTGTTGACTTACTCATACCGCAACCAGTGCCCAGTGGCAGACTAGCTTAGTGATGCTTCTAAACTGTTGGAGAGGGTTTGAGCAGCCTGTCTTACTGTTTGAAGTGGTCGTAATATTAATCCAGCACAACAGCTCAGTGCCAATCAAGGTGACTCTATATATTGTTTGGCTAAATGCCATACTCCCTCAAGTCCCATAAGTATGACTATACTATACTGGCCTGTGTGGATATAATAGTGTTGCTCTTGCTGATATAAAGAACTGATGAATGGAATCATTGCCCCTTAGAGAGGTGGCCTGTCATTATACCATGCAAAATGTGCTTACTAAAGAGGAAAAACATGGTGTAGAATCTTGATTTTTACATGCTTCTTATACAAACTGTTACTTTTGAATTTATTTTCTCAATGGAATGCAATTGTTGTATGAGATAAAATGTAATTCCCAGAAAAGGCTTCTCCCTTGCACTACCAGGTGTAAGAGGCTATCTTAATGTCTTGATCTGAAATGAGAAGTGAGGAAACAAGGAGGGCCAGCCTCAAGGGCTTTGCTCAGACCTGTAGGCAGTGCCAAGTGGCTTGGATGATTTCTGAAGGAGAGGAGTGTGTAGTTAGACTGAGGGTCTGGGCTGAAAGAGCTTGTGTTCAAATCTTTTCTCCATCAAACCCTTGCTATGAGAGTGGGGAAATTACACCTGTTCTCTTCCTATTTCTACTACCTATAAGATGGGGAAAGGAGAATGGTGCCTTTGTGGGACTGGGGCTAGGGCTGGTGAGGCAATCCTGTGCAACTGTTTTGGAACACAGTGTGGACTGTGGTAAGGGCTGAAGAATCACTCATTTTTAGTAACCATGACTCCTTCCTCTTCTTTAATGAACACTGTAATATTAACTCACTTTTGCTCTGCTCTTAACTTCCAATAAAAGAACACTGGGGTGACCTTAGTGTAGTTGTATATTTTATTTTGAACTGCATTTTAGCATCATCCATAAAAACAGCAGCACAATATAGTATGAGGCAACATAGTCAAATGCCAATCAGATTTCAACAGCTAGTAGATTATAAAGTTTATATTTTTACATTTTATCTTTTTACTTCAAATAAATGTATATTTGTATTATTACTTTATAATTAAACTTGAGTAGAATACTCAGTCGTCAGTAAAAACTCTGTTCTGCTTTTATGAGGCCAGAACCTCCACTCTGACTTGATATATTTTCAGGACTTCTCCTTCATGATAGTGAAATTGCCCTACGGCGTCACAGTGCTGTGATGCTACTGAACCTTGAGGACCGTGTTGAAGGAAAATGTCTAACATTTACATGTTAATACCAGAGCCCATGTATGCATATGTAGAAGGGAAGGAATTTGAATTAATGAACAGGTACACCACCAGTAAAATTCAATTTAAAAGGAAAAATCATATAAAAATTTGTAAGATTTTCAAATTTTAGGATGGATATCATTGTGAATAGTGAAAAGGATGCTTACAATTATTTTGGGTGTTATATATATGTTATAAATAAATTATATATATAAATGTTTACGCTATATTGTGAGGAGGTAAGACAGAGAAGTTCAGGACAAGAGAAAAGGCTGGCGTGGCATTATTTACATAGTGTAATCAAATATAAGGTGAATGTTTAAGTTGAAGGTATTGATTACAGTAAAAGACACATTGCCATTGATCCTTTCAAAATAGTCCTCATCACTTGGAACATATTAGTCCCATCATTCCTGCCACTTTCAGAAGCAGTTCTGAAAGTTCTCCTCCATGAGTATCTTTATAAGGTCAGATAAAGAATATGGTGAATTCTGCTGCCATGTGCCATCCAGCAGAAAAGCAGGCTTATGAAAACATATGGTTTGTCATCTTCCACCTTATTCACTGGATCTTCCACCCTGAGACCTCTGGCTCTTCCTTAAAGTCAAAATGACTATGAAAGGTAAATGTTCTGAATCAGTTCAGGACATCAAAGCAGCCATGGTAGTCCAGTTAAGGGCAGTCATGAAACACTTCCAGAATTGCTTCAGAAAGTGGTAAGCACAGTGGGATAAGTATGTTTCTAGCAAGGAGGAATATTTTGAGGGCAATTAATGGCAAGCATCTTTATTGTAATACATTTTTCAGTGTAAACATTCTCTCTTTTTATCACACCTCACAGATTTTGAAGAAAGTGTGCACATTTAGTTAGCTGGACTTCTTCTTTCCAGTTGCTCTGTAGGGACCACCACAGACCCATCACTTGGAGTGGACTACTGCTTTCTAGTCACACTGCACATGCTCAGCAGTGCGTTCTCATGAGTGGCTGCCCTTCTTCACCTGTGGCCTCAGATCCAGAGGCTTCATTGGATTTGGCTACTCCTTTTGCTTACTTACAGGAGGCCAGGAGGATGTGACTATGTCCCAGATTCTTAGCCTACCTTTAATTTCATACTGAAGCTCTGGTCTATTTGTTAGCAAGGCCTCACTGTTGAAACTCACCTTATTTGAAGTAAAAATGCTCTTTCATTTTGATGTACCTGACAATTCCACTCTTCCTTATGGTATTTCTCAGGTTATGAGTAAACCTTTGCCAAAACTACATCTAATGGCTAGAGAGCATAATACTATCCCAGCACACAGTGTGGAATGGCATTCTTTACTTCAGCCCCTACACCCTTATCTGGAGGGGGGATGCCTAGCACCCAGCACCGAAACCAGAAATCAACCATTGGTTGCCCAGTGGTCCATAAGAATTCTAGTGCCATGAGGAAATAAACTCAGTAAACACATTCTTATTGAGGGAGACAGTGCAATTGCAATTGAATGAATTAAATTTCTTATAAAAGAGAAGAATTTATATTATATGCATTGCATATGTGCACGGGGAATTGAATTCTAAACACCTGCCAGTTGCTACGATAGGGACACCAATCAATCAGAGGTGTTGCTGGCTTGTTCTCTGGTATGATCATGCTGGGGTATGGGGGCTACACATTCCCACAGGGATGTGTGACTAAGATACCAAAAGCTTATGTCAAAATACTTTGGAATACAAAAGAGGAAAGAATGTCTAATTACAATTTCCATGAAACATTTGATAAACCTCATTTTATTCAATGAATAACAATCTATTCTTATTTGAATAACAATGGAATCAAATTATTTAAAAAATGTAAACCTGTATATTGTTTTTAAAAATAATAGATGTTCTTTAGATAAGCTTAACAAACTGTACAGAGCTATAAAATTGATCTTCCATATATTAATCCTGATGATCAGAGCGGAGAAACAGATCATTGGAAATCAGTTAGTATTGGTTGGACTGGCCCATAAGACCAAGCACAAAAGGATCACTTAGAGCGCAGTCTTTGACATGCAGCTTTTGAACAGAGAAAGTCTGGAGTGTTCTTTTTCTCTGGATCATTCTACTTTTCTCATAACATTTAAGCCAAGCCCAATATGATTCTACATGCTCAACTAAAACTAATCAGAAGATGATGTATTAGGTTTTTAAAATATTTGTAGGCTGTCATGACATTTAGTTAATGTGGCTTTCTATATGTAATGGTTGCTATCAAGAAAAACTGCAAATATTGCCCCTTGAAGGAACTACAGAAGGAGGGCCACCCTCCAAAGGCATAATTATTTATTGTTATTTTTCTCCAAGGAAAGTTCAATCTCTTTTACTTTAAAACCCCAGAAACAAATCTTATTGTTATGCTTTGAGTATGAAGTGATCTCTGCAATAAAACTGCACCTGAGTTGTAAGGCTGACCTGAAGGTGGTGTGATGCTGGATATCTCTGTGCCAGAGATACTTTCTGATGTGTCCTGTGGAACTTGCCCTATCCTTACAAAAAGGCAAGTAACCAAGGAAGAATGATGAGTGATTTTCATGCAAAGAACAATACATCAAGAATATCTAAATGAATTTAACAATTACAAGGAACAGGCTTGGTCACATCAATTTAAGATATGTTCACAAGTGGGAAATGATTTTCAATTTATATATGTCATTTTTAATAATTCCTCAGTAGCTTAGACAAGGAGAACAAAGGGAGAACTTTGGGATTTCTGTTAAATTGATCTATAATAATTTTTTTGTGGCTTTTGTGTTTAAGTAATTGACAAGGGTCAAATAAAGATCAGAAATTGAACTCAAATAATATCCTAGGCTTTTCTATGAATGTAACTAGTGAAAGAAAGAATAAAATTTAGAAGTCAATATAGTGCAATATGATATCTAATGACAAATTAATTATGATGAGAAATGGCCATTCACGGTAAACCCATTTTGTGGTAGAAACAATCATTGAAGTGAATGATCTCCTGCAGGGTGGAAATAGCACCTGTGTTTGGGATTTTATTTAGATCTGCAATGGACACAGTATCTTGTAGCTCAGCAAGACACCAAAAAGTAAGGGCTGTTGTAGGTCTTGGGTATAATGTTCTATTTTTAATTTCTGGCTTACTCCTTCCCTCCATGGTGTGAAGAGACATTGATGTTGACATTACAAAATTTAGTTTAAGAAAAAACCACATTACTTATGTTGATTTGAAATAAGAGTTTGGTGGCAAGACAATGTCTTTGATGGAGAGAGGGGAAGAGATTGGTTTCAGGGCAGGGCAGGATGCATGCGCATTGGTTTCTTTCTGGATTCATTGATTTGTTCCTTAGACTTTGCTTGCTGTGGAGTAGGCGTGGTTCTACAGCCAGAGACAGGAGAAAAACCTCAACTCTGGAAAGTTCAAGATTAGGAATTCCAGGGCATAGAAAGTCAATGGCAGTGGTGACAGTAGAGAATAGGCTGAAGAGCAGGTGGGAGATCCAGACAGTGACAGGGATTAAAGGAGGCCCACAGGGGACAGTAAGTGACTGGCTGTGTCCCGCTTCGCACTCAGTCCTGTGGGATGTGGACTGAATGTGGAACATTGGCTTTGCCAACAATCAGGCCACTGGGATTCTCATGAGGAACTCTGCTGGTGTAACAAACAGAAGCTTGCTTGGAGTGGTGGCCTTGGAGAAGATTGGAGACGAAGGGGTGGAGATGGTGCACAAACAACGCTTTCATGGGGGCAACCCAAAGTAGGAGCAGCACAGTGCCTTGGGGATGAGAGAAAGTCACACAGAAAACATAGCCTTTGACCTAAGTCCTTGAGAACAAGAAGCAGGGTATTAGGTAGACACGAAGAAAGAACACGCAAGGGAGGGCTGAAAGCACGCGTGAAGGCATGGATTTGGGGAAGGGCATGTTGCAGACTGCCCGGAGGGCATGTAGAGGTAGGGAGTGGTGGTGTAGGTGGCTTAGGAGCACAGAGCTGCCTTGGCTTGGAAAGGAATTTGGCTGTCAATTCTTTTCTCTCTTGAATTGATTGCATCGGGGGATCCCACACTAATTTCCAGATTGCAACTCTTCCAGAGGGTAGAATGCACCAATAGTGATGAGATTAATGAGATAAAGCACTTGGGACACAGATCATGTAAGATGTGAGTCACCCCGCACCGTCCTGCATTTAGTTCACAAGAGGAAAACTTGACCAACTACAGTTAACAAAATAACCTGCTGCCCTGCAGTCCACAGAGGTACTTCCTATGCTGCTGTAGCCTCAAGAAAGCCTGGACGTTTGGAGTAGCCACAGACAATGGAGTAGCCTTGGGGTCAGAGAGAAGGCCCCGTTTTACTAAGGGATTCACCAAAGTGTTGTTGCAGGTGCTGGGAAGAGCTTCCTTAGGGGAGGGTGTGCCTGAGGCAGAACAGAAGGCCTGCCTGCAGACAATGTCAACACCCTGACAGGAATGCAGGCTGAGCAACAATGGATGTGAAGGAGCACTCTGAATCACAAAGCCCTTTTATTGTGAAGGCTTAAAGAACATTGCGAAGGTGGGGACTGGCCCATCTTAAGTTTTCTGGTCCTGATAAGAAAATGTCTACATATTATGCCCTGGCTTTGTGCTTGTCTCCCACAGGGAAGGTGCACCAATGTTCAGATTCTCAAATTCCCCATGAAAGAAGTTATTTTTGTCAGAGAGGGAATTGTTAGACAGCTCTTGAAGTTAAACCCCCCACTGGAGCTTCCTTTGCCCTGCCCCTGCCAGCAGATGCCACAAAGGCTGGATTGAAGCAGGGGCAGCAGATCCAAGCATGAAAACCTGTTTGTCTTGGAAGAAAGCAGCTTGGTAATGGTTTTGATTTAAAAAGTTTCCTTGGATATATTTTACCCTTCTCCACTGAGTCAAAAACTTTGTGTGGTGTGGGGAAAACCAAAAGGTAAGCAAGAATATAAAACTTCTCGCTGAAAACAAAGCAATCTGAAATTTCTACAAAACTCTGGGCTTTAGCATTTTATGCTTGGTAGTTGGGTCAGTTATTTTGCAAGCTACTACCCAGCCTCGCGCTTGACTGGTAATTCCTATTTCTTTGATGCTCAGTGTGAGATTTAAAGAAGCACATGCTTGAAGTAGTCAGTGTGTTTCAGAAGCAATGGGTATTCCAGACCTGGGGATTGCTTGTGGCTGATTAAGACATCTCTGAGATGCCTGATTAATCTGTGTGGTGTCTACTATGTGGGCAAGCTTTTATAAATCTTGGTGAGTGTAGTTCTCATTAGGTAGCATGCAGCCTCTATTGGGGTGGTGGCCTCTTGTGGCCTTCGCTCTCAGCCAGCTAATCCTGGGAGGTAAGATCATAAAACCAGAGGGATGGCAGTTTGTACCTGCTCTGCGATTGGTGGTCAGAACACAGTGTCCGACCTTCTCCTGATGATTTACTCATACATGTTTTCAGGGCTGAGCTGTGGGTCTTGTAATGCAGCCCCTGGTGCCTGTGTTGACCGTTCGTTGGCCTTTCCCTCTTTGCATGAGCACCTCCAGTGCTGGTTCTTGGGTGTTCACTGGCTTGCTTACTTTCATTTCTGCCCACTTTCTCCTCCGGGCCTGTAATGATACTGGGTCTTTCCCTCTGCATTTTTGCTAATGGCTTGACTCTCTGCAGAGCTCTGCCTGCTCACTTGCCTGACTGCACCAGCCAATGTCATATCACCGTCCCCTTGCTCAAGCCCTCTTCCTGTCTTTGCCTATCGGAGTCCTGGCCAATATATGGTAGGATATTCCCAGCCAGAGTTACCCTCTCTAGTGCCTTCGTGAGCCCCTTTGACAACTTCCAGAAGAGCCAGAGAGAAAAGTCTAATAGGCAGCCCTGGTGTAATCTTGGAGGAGAACCTGTAACCAAGAGAGTGGGAGTCCTTAGAATTCCAAACACTGGGCAATGTGTGGTCACCTCAGAGGTGTAATGTGCACATCTGCAGAGGAGTCCTGGGGCTGAAACTGGGAAAAGTGGCCTCTCACTTCACACACACCATCAACACTGTGCTGCCTTCTTCTCCTGTTTACTGCTGTACCCCACCCTGGTTTCCTGGGATTCATTCCTAATTCAGCTGCTTGTAGCTGAATCCTTGCTTGAGGTTTCAACTTGGGTAAAACTAGCTAAGAGATTGGAGTTCCTGTGAAGACACAAGTAAAGCCATTCGGAGGAGAGTGAATTATATTTTAAATTCACTGGAGGAGTTACCTATTTAAAAGAACATAATGGTGACTTTCTATAAACATAGATTTCCTTCCTTTGACCCTATATTATTCATGGAGCCAATGGGGGTCATGAAGGAGAAGGCATTTCCTTAAGAAATGGTGATCCTGTGTTTGTATTTGTTTCTCAAGAAAATTAGTGTATACTTTTAATAAATGAGATAAAGTACTGCTTTTAACAGCTCCTAGTATCAAAACAGAAAATAAATATTTATTCACATATAACTTGTAAATAGAATGTTGCCTTCACAGGGCTATTGGAAGCAAGTGATACGGAGCTTAGTGTTTGGGCCCCAGTATGTGTGGTGGGAACATAATTCATACACCCAGATCCAGAAACACAGAGCTGAATCACCCCTCTCATGGCTTCCCATGTCATGCTATTTGCATAGTGCATGTTGACCAGCATATGTTGCTATGTGTCACATACGATGATGCTATTTGCTATTTGAAAGAGACTCTCTTCACAGAGAAATGTACAGTGGTTTACATTTCCCTTCCAAATCTCATGTTGGGACTTAGTGGCTGTTGTAATAGTATTGAGAATTGAGGCCTTTACAGGGGATTAGGCCATCAGGACACTGTCTTCAGGAGTGAATTGGGGCTCTTATTGTGGGTGTGTTTCTGAAATAAATGGCACACTCAGCCCTGTGTTCGCTTGGCCACAAATATTAATTGCCTTTCCACTATGTTTTGAGCAAGAACAAAGGCCATGCCCAGGTGCTGCTACGATGCTTGCTCTGAGAGCATTGTAAGCCAAATAACCTCCCGCTGCTCACTTCCAGTCTGTAGTGCTCTGAGATAGCAGCAGAACACAAACTGAGGCATGAAGGAATCTTCCAAAATAGGAAACACGGGCCCATGTCAGATGGTTCGGTCTTCTCCATTTCTTTTATTATATTTTATTGCTATTCAATGTTCTGTGAGACCTCTGGAATTAGTTTAATTCAGAATCTGGAAATTTCATAATTTTAAAGTCAGATTCACATAGATGCAAGAAACTTAAATTGGCTTAAGATTGGCTAGGGCTGTTTTTTTTTTTTAAATATTGATGTATGCTTAAAATATCGATTAAGATGTATATAGGGTGCTGGGAATGTGCAAGTAGCTCAGTGGTAAAGAATTTGTGTAGGATGCCCCAAGCCCTGATTTAAATCCCCAGCACTGAAAAATCAAAAACAAAGACAAAATACACCACACATAGCCTTAAAGTATTTTACATTGTTTTGCTTCATAGACATACATATGTTATTTTCTCTCAACAAAAATAGGAGATGGTTAGAAGAGGATTGGGAAGTGGTGGTGGATCACCTTCCCAGAGATGCCCTAGGTATCAATGGCTCAGGGTTCTCCTCTATTCTAGTCTAGTCACAGTCTATTTTTGCTGTTTCTGTTATCAATTTCACCAAAGATCATCACTAGGAGTTAAAGGAATGCCCTTTAATTCCTGATTGGTAAGTCAGAGCAGTCGGTGATGAGCCTGGGAATTGTAAAGAAGGTAACCAACATCGTGGTGCACACGCACCTCTGTGTGCATGCGTGCGCACGCAAAGTATTTGGGCAAATCCATTTGCGCTCATTCCGTAAGTGCATCCAGGGACCTTGATGCTGGGTCATTCTGCAACCCTGGCACAGAAACAAATATCCTCTCTCTGAATGTGATGAAAAGGAAATAACCAGTAGATGTGACTTTTCTTTATAGCAGTACTAGTATTGAACTGAGGGCCCTCACACTAAACTACATTCCCTACCCCCATCCCAGTTTTCCTTTTACTTTGAGATAGGGTCTCACTAGTCACTAAATTGCCTAGGCAAGGTTGGAACTTGTGATCCTCCTGTCTGAACCTCCTAGAGTGCTGGGATCACAGGAGTGTACCACCATGCCTGGCTGAAAACTTTGATTTCTAGGAAGTATTTGAATCCATATCCTCAGTGTTTCTCCCTGGGGTAATCACTACAGCTTTAAAGTGGGTCTGCCTATCTTTTCTCTGCTCTATACTTGAATGCATAACAAATACCAAATAGCCTTTTCCAAAGAAAATTTTCTTCATAGTACATACACGCAGTCCTTCATTAGTCTTCATGACCACCTACCTTCTGTTGGACCTTTTGTTCTGGCCTCGGTGGCCCACTGTCACAGCAGCAGATGACATTCCAGTCGAGCTTGATTTCCCCTGTGTTCCTGAGCTCCAGGGCCTGCCTGCTGGACACAGGCCATGTGTTTTCCTTGTCTAGGCATGGGCTCAGGCCAGCAGGCCCTCTGACCAGAGCAGGCCCCACCCACTTTTGGCTCCTCCTGCTTTCCTTCTTGGAGCACTTTCAGTAGAACTCCATCAGCCTGTCTGGGAGAGATCCACCCTACAGCCTGGAGACATTTCACACTCTGTATTGCTTTTCACTTCAACCAGTATGAGTGAGTCCTACTGTGCTTGGCCCTCAGAATATGGTAGGCCCTCTGCATACCTTACCACAGGACATGAGCAGTCTGGTTATTCATGAAGATATCAGATCAAATGTCCACTCTCCTATAGGAAAGGACAGGAGTTCTCCTGGGCTGATCTGTAGGGTGTCTCCCCTTCAGGGGCCATGAGAGATGTCTCCACAGCACCATTCCTCAGCAAATGAGTTTGGTCTCAGTAAGACAAGACCTGAAAGAGGGCAGAATGGAACTATGCGCATGCTTGTGTGGAGTTGCATGGCCTGCCTGGGGCCTGGCCTGCTACCTGGTCTTCCAGTTAGAGTTATTGATGTGGATATGTAGATGCTGGATCTGCCCAGAAAATACTAAATTCTGAGGTTCAGGTTGTCTGGTTTTTATGTGTGGGTTTAGCACAGTTCATAAAATGTAACAGAAAACATGCAGTGAAGGTGGCCTTTCACCATAGTGGCAGTTTTCATGGGTTTTGAGAGTCATGGAGCTGGCTCTGAATGGAACTTCTTGCCAAGGGTTCATAATTTCAGGTCAGTTGGACTTGGACAACCAGAAGCTCGCAGAACAGAGTGCTGTCCCCTGTGTGGTGAGCCTGCTGTCCTCCCGCAGCTTGCCCTTGAGGGCTGGGCTAGCTGGCGCCCGGCATAGGCAGGGGTAGATGTCCATGAGAGTGAGTTGACATCCAGTAGTTACTCCCAGACTCAGGTGGAGACATGTTGATATTTGGAAAGGCTGTAACCTAGGTGGAAAATGGTTCTGATGTCCAATGCTGACTTTATTGCTAAGGACAGTTCCAATGGCCACTCAGTTCTACTTGCTATAGATGAGCTGCTTGCTTCTAACTCCTGGTTGCCCTGAGCGTGATGTCTGATTGCCTAGTGCGCTTCACAGGGGGAGTTCTTCAGTAAGCTTTCCATCTGCCTTATGTTTTGTAATTAGTCGAGGGCTTTTTGCCTTTACTGCTCTGGACTCAGACCTGGGGCTGGCATCTTAGATTTGGACTTAGAAGTAGAAGGTGTAGGCATAGGGACTTTTCCTTGTGAGTGGCTTGACTCCTTCCAGGAGTAATAAGGGATTCACCTTTGAGAAGAACATGAATGCCTGAGAGCTCAGGAGTGGATGGTGACACTCAGGAAAGTGTGGACGTTATTGTGGTCCAGGAAGGATGTGTGGTACATGTGCGTGCTCTCCTAATATTGCCGTCAGAGATCCCTTTCCATCAGCAGCTGATATCGCCCCGTATCTTTTTCCTCAGACAGACACAAATATGCATAAAGGACATTTTAACCTTGCAAAGGGCCAACACTAACTCCTAGAGGGTGATTAAGTGGCGAAGGATGAAGTTATCCCAGAGAAGAGTGTGTTTTATAATAGGGCCTCCACCCGACAAGCGCATGTTGAGGGCCACTACAGCTGGGCTGGTTCTGAGCGGTGTTACATGCTAGGACTCATTGCACCCTTGGACCAGCTGTCACTGGAGTCTCTCCACCTGCTGAGCTGAAGGAAGCAGACATGTGCCTCTTACCTTGTTCCCATCAGTCTCCTAGTGTGACTCTGGTCCCCAAACACAGTGTGTGTGTATGTGTGTGCCTGGATGCGCAAATGTGTTGACTTCAGAAAGCAGAACTCATGCAAACACACACGTGCACACACATACACACACATACACACAAACACACACTCATAAAGGACTTGGCTGTGTGAAGTGCCCTTTTGTGCTCATTAAAGGAAGGGGATGAATAGTTTTCTAGAAGGAAAGAGAATATTGACTGTGAAATAGTTTTGCTTTAAAAACTAAATAAAATGAATCCCTACCTAAGCAGTTTCAAAGCCTTTTTTTCCTCTGGGCTGCTTGCAGCACCTCTGCTAAGTGCTGGGTCTTTGAAGGAAATCACAACATGATCCTGCAGCCCAGTATTGTCCTTAATGACAAGCATTACATTTACACAGGACCATAAATCAAATCTTGGGGCTGTTTTCAGTAGGTGCTGGATCCTAAGCAGGGCTGGCTAAGTGGCACTTGCAGGGAGAAGAAGCCAAGGAAAGTGCCCCAGAACCACAACACAGTCGCCAGGAAGGAGGGGGCGGCTCAGCCCACAGCACACCTTCCTTTCCCAGGGGCAGCTTCACGCAGACAGTGTCCTGGAAATGGGCCTCGCTTTTACCAGATGGCCTCCCCATGTTTACAGGGTGTGTCAGAGCCTCTGGAGCCCTTGGCCCAATCCTCCCACGCTGCCCCTGCAGCCCCCACCCTCTTCCTGCTTTTAATGTCCTGCTCAAAGAAGGCTGAGGATTCTTTTGAGGCGAATGTATCCTGTGAAGCCTGCAATTACTGTCTCTGATTTCATTGTGAAAACTTTACAACAGCCTCACTGAAAAATCTTCCTTTACCCTCCCACTCCTTCTAACAGAACGGAAAAATCCATCAAATTAACACATCAATGAGTTGATTGTAATCTCCAGGCCTCCGGTAGCGGTCTCCAGCCTCCCAGACAGGAGGCCAGCATGATTTATCAATGCAAACCTAATAGCATCAATATGAATCTAACTAAAAATCAATATTTCATTACCAAATTGTTAGTGAGAATGAAGAAAAATTGCCAGAGTCAGAGCATTCTCTAGGGCAGGAGCATCCGGAGTTCAATGTGACAAGATGAGTGATGTGTGACTCGGGGCCTGGGAAGGACACGAGGACGTGGAGGACGGGCCACCGCGGACGCCTGGCGCGGGAGCCTCCTGCCGCTGCAGTTTCCTCCTCCTTTCTTTTAAGTCTCTTCTTAGAAGGCAAAAACCAGTGTGAGTGAGAGAAGGAAAAAAATAAAAAAGGCACAACACTTAGCTTCCTGGCATTCAGATCTCCTCCAAGGGGCTGCGAAGCTGGGGAGACTGTGACCCTTATGGGCCACCTCATCCTCACAGCCCAGTGAATCTACACAGGGGCTTTTTTTTCTTAATACGCCCTTGGGTGTAGGGCCCTTAGTTTATGTTGAGTCATTTTACCAAAACAAAGAAAAGAAAAAAAAAGAAGAAGAAATGGTACTTATGCAAATCCATAATCTATTTGGTGGGCAGCATGGCAACTGGTGGGTGGCGGAGCGGTGGAGAATCCCCAGAAAGCGAGGCAGGACTGAGCACTGCCAGACTGCATTTCTGTCCAAGCTATTATCAGTCTATTGCCACAGCAGCTCCGTTACTGCTCCCACCACCCAAAGACCTAGGGTCACGTATTTAAGAGGCCAGTGATCAAAGGAGAAGAAGGAGATAACATTAAAAATGGTGAGGTGAGTAAGACAGGATGCAGTGCAGGGCTGTATCTGGATGCTCAATGGTTAGGGTGCTGTCTCCTAGCCTTCCTCACTCCACTCCTCCAGACACAGGCCCAGGGCAGGTCGTGCGGCTCAGTAGAGAGCATGTGCCTGGCCGGTGCAAGGCCCAGCATTCCAAAACACCCCCAACCCCCCAAAACAAAGAAAATCAACCCCAAAACCAAAACAAAACAACAAAAACATAGGCTCTACCTTAACCCCTGGTGATTGATTCTGAATTAAAGAACATTTTTGAGCCCAGGTAGCCGGCGAAGCGTATGGAAGCCCTCCACTCCTATGGCAGGGACGCGCACAGACAGGAGCAGGCTAGGGGCGCTGTAGGCTGTTCCTGTGGGGCGAAGGGCGTGCTACTGCCGTCTTTGTTGCTCTGGCCTTGTCTGAAATCTCACCTGTTTCTGCTTCTGAAGACTTCGGCCTATAGCTAGACTGGGGGACTACGGGGCGCAACCAGGTAAGTTATTCTGGGCAAGATCAGGTTTCGCGTATAATCTTGCACAGACCTTGTTTTAATAGAAAAATCCTTTGTGCATAGATCTGGGATGAAACATGGACACTGAGGTCAGGTGGGCCTTGATGAGCACCTTAGCTCTACCACATGTAACCAGTGTGACCACGAGCACAACCTTACAAGTATCTGCAAACTTCAGCTCCCCATTTGCGGGGTCTTGGGTAGCACGTTTTAACTATCCCACTCTGTTATTGCGATATTTGTAAGACTAGTCTTCCTTTTCACTTCTTTGGGATGTTCTGTGTAAGCTTGTATAGCAATACTATATTTTGTGTATTTGTACTTTTGCTGCTGTGATATAGTCTGACACGGCAGTGTGTTAAATCAAGGTAGATTCTCAGGATAGTTTCACAGTCCCACTACGCATTGGATCTGTCTTCAGAAGACTCCCAGAAAGTCATGCTTCTAGAACACTAGTAAAACTACCCTCTGGTCCTTGGCCATCCTTACTTGGAGAGCATCTGATTCTTGGTCTTATACTGACAAAGAGACTGTCTGTCTTTCTAACATGTATACGAACTTGTTTTCTGTAGTTTTCAGCCATTTAGGGTACCGGTATGGATTTATTTTATAATGGTACCTCAGTCAAAGTGTTGAAATCACCAAAATCGCCAGCAGAGATGCAAAATGTGCTTCTGTAAAGTCCTCTTGAGAAGGGATGGGCAAATACCTTCCTGGAGGTTACTTGAGGCATCCTTAGACAGTGTCCTCTGCAGATGAACTGGGGAATCCCTGCTGAAGTAGCCATTATAGGGCTGGTCTTTCCCAGTACACATCTCAGACACCTATGCATGGTGAGGAAGTCCCTGTCTCCTGCCTCTTAGTGGTGTGGTCAGGGCTCATCACTGTCAGGCTTTCATACCTGGTTGTGTGGCTTCTTGTTTTCAAGTACTTCTGTCTGCTGATCTATCTGACTTGCATTGAGGCTGAGGAAAATAGATATCATTATCTTCTGACAATTCCCAGAAGTGTAAAGGGAACCTCAATAGATCCATTAGCAGCCCCTGCTTCTGCTGAGTTTTCAGTTCACTGTTAAATCTGCGCTTTAGACCACACTAGCCAAGCACTGCCTGTTCCTCTGTACAGAGTTGAAGGCCCAGCTTTGGTTCAAGCCTCCCTGGCAGCACCAGCAAAGACTTGCTTCCTCTTCCCGCCCTTCTCCATGAAAGAGGTGGACTAGGTGCTGCTTTGTCCCTCTTTCCTAACGACAAAAGTTCTAGTAACGCTGTGCAAGAATATTGGGATGAAAGGACTTCTAAAAAACTATCTGGGCCTGAGTATCTTTGGTGATGGCACTGCTTCACTCTTGGTAAGAAGCAAGAAGTCAGCTTATGGTGCCATTGTCCTGATGACAGCTCTGCTAGACTTGACACATCATCTTTGCTAGCAAGTACATTTTTCCTGGCTCTTAAACATTTTACAGACAATAGGTCCTAGAGCCACTGAATCAAGAGTGAAATGCTGCTATTATTGCTTTGTGTTCCTTCTCATGAAATTGATTTGGTCTCCCTTCCTTCCCCACCTCTCCATATGACAAGATCACAGTAGAGAATATCCAGAAAGCACAGGTACAGGGACTCACAGAGAGGACTGTTCCACTTTGGCATCATCTAGGCACCAAAGCTCCATGAGCTGTAACCCAAATTCTGGAGCAGGGAGACCCTCACTCTCAAAGGCCATGCAGGCCAAGTAGGGAAATACTGAAGAATGAAAACCTAAATCTTTACCTCTGTTACAAATTAAGGTAGCTACGCTTTGGAAGAAGCTGCCTTGCCATTGTTAAGTTGAGTTCTTCATTTTCATTGGAACCCACCACAAATTCTCTCCCTTCCTATCCACTGGCCTGTGGCTTCTGTGGAAGATGCTCCTCCACAGCTCCTTCCATTACTTGGTGTCTTTTTGCATTAGTATCCAACTCTTTAGCAGCTCACTATTTCCTTCCTCTCTCCTAGCAATAAGATTGCTCTGACATTTTTCTTTGCACTTGATTATTTCCTGTTTGCTTTGCCACCTGCACACCATTACTGCCTTTCTATTCTGATCTTCCACGTGGAAGTCTGCAGTGATTACCCTTCTTTCTGAATCCTCACTTCCGGCCCTTTGAACTAGGAGTGGGATTTGATCCTCTGGTCTACTGGAAGCCACTACTTTGCAGAGACATTTCTGTGGGATGACTCTTCAGTCTCTAAGTTCTGCTCATGTACTCCAAGGTGCCCTGTCTTTGGGCCTAAAGACCAGTGACTTGGGGTCTCCCTTTTTTTACTCTTAGTCTAAAAATATCTGAAGGCCTGGTCTGTTAAAGGCATTCTTCATCCTAACACTTTAAAAATGATCCTGTGCTTCTCACATTAGTGCTTCTATGCCCCTTGCTTATTTTACTACCAGGAGTTTTGTTTCCATGCTGAAGAAACAAGCATGAAGTGCAGTTGTTTCCAAATGCTTCTCTGCCAAGATCTCTCCTGGCATTTCAGTTCACTTTTCAGAACTTCTCTCCTGGTGTGTGTCAGACTCAGTGTTGTCTTCTTATCCCTGGTACTAGAATTGTACTACTTTTTCCGCAGTCTCTCCCCTTTCTTCTAGCCTCAATGCCCAATCTGCCCACCAATGTCTCTGTCTCTATTTCCTCCTCTTTCCCTTTCTCACCCTTTTTCTCCTTCCTCTCTGAATTTTAACAGTTGTCTGTTTCTCTTTATAATGATTTTAACATTTCTACCATTTCTTACTCATGCAGTTATAAGTGGTACCATCGGTCCTCATAGGGAGAAAGTGCACATTTCACTTACAATGATCATGTAACTCACTGTCTCATAGTCTCCCTGTAATTTTAAGTTCCATTGAGTGGATGGTACATATAGTCTACATTGTTTCATTTGGAAAATAGTTCTGCTATTAGTATAGTTGACCCCCATGGCTCTTGGAAATCCATGTCTTCAAAGATTAAACCAGAAAGAAGAGAAAAATAGTCTTGCTATATTGGTTGGTACCTACTTGAAAGGGGTTGATGCTTAGACACACTTACTTGTAATCTCTATTTCTCTTTTCTTTGTTATATTTATGACACATACTATTGTACATTTTGTTCTATGATAAATAAGAAAATCTCTGGCTTTTTCCGGTTCTCATTCTTCATCTACCTCAATACCAAGGAAAATATTTTCCAATGTGTGCATTGCTTGGTTTTGTTGATCTATTTTGATTCTTGTATTTTTGAAAATGGAAGTACATGTGTCATGCACATTACTATAAAGATAGTGTTAAAAGGGAATTTGAAGAGTTGGTATCCTGTGTTATCTCTGCCTCTGACGGATTATTTTCTATCTTGATGCTTTTGTATTTCTCTTTAAAAGCAGTATGAAATGGTGATATGGTACCTCTCTCTAGGCCGTAAGAAGAAATGTGTCTGTCGGATATTTGGGACAGAGTAAGTCGCCCTTATACGTCTCTGTTCCTCTCCTGTGATAGGATTCCTTCAAAATTGGCTCACCTTCTATTGTTTCCATGCTCCTTATATTTTGAACATTTCTTCTTCCACAGGGCAAATGATCCCAGCTTGTTTTAAAGTAAGTCCCATTAATGTATAAGAGAAGCCAATGCAGCAGGCTGTGGTGACCGACATCTATAATCCCGGTACTCTGAGAGGCTAAGGCAGGAAGATTTGAACGAACCTGGGAAATTTAGGGACTTAGCAAGATTCTGTCTGTTAATAATAATAAAAAAACAAAACAAGGGCTGGGAATATAGCTCAGCGCAGAGTTCCTGGATTTAAGCACCAGTACCAAAAAAAAAAGTGCCAATTCGGGCTGATGATAGTCCCAGAGAAACTGTACTTTCAGGTAGACATTTGAAATAAAAGAAACAAACATTATTTAACTTTAAACTGCGGAAGTGAAAACAGCCACTTTGACCATGGGGACTTTCTCCTGCAGATGTTCCTAGTTCTCCCTCTGGCTGGTGTCCTCTGTCCTGAGGGCCAAGGAGGGAGCTGGCCCTAGAGCCAAGGTCAAGGCAGTGGCAAGGCAGGGCTCAGGCTTTTGTATCTATGAGACCCTGGAGATGGCATCCAGGGAAAAATCTTCCCTTACCTGCCCAGCTTCTCCCACCCCAGGTCACCGTGGAAACAGGAAGCTGTGCACTACCTGCCCGCACGTCTTGGAAACCACACCTGAAGACTTCTGTGTGGGACTAACCAATGACTGTGCCGAAGGACTTTTATTATTATTATTATAAAATCAATTTGTAATTCCAGAAACCAGACTTCTTTTTATTTGCTTCTTTATACAGCTGCTAGGTAAAACAGATACCTTCTAATTGTACAACTACTGCTGGTGGTAAAAAGGAAGTTGCTTCACAGGTTTACTCTTTACAATTGAACTATCTTTTAAGACTTCTTCCATTTACATTCCACTGTATAAATTTTCTCACAGGAGGTCTACTAAACAACTTTATTTGTGGAAGACAACAGCACCCTTGCTTGTCATTGCTTTGTGCTTTGGGGTTTTGTTTAATAGAATTCATTTTTTTGTTTTTAAGCTACTTTATATTTAAAATTTTTCAACAAATTTGGTTAAAAAAAGAAAAAGGAAAAATCTGGAGAACATTGGTCCATGACATGGCAGTTGAAGAAGTTTCTAGAAAATGCCTCATGTCTAGTGCTGGAATAAGAGCAAACATCAGGACTTGTGGTCTTGATAAGGTCAACATTTTATGTCTCACTTGTACTTGGTGAAAATAATATCCCTATAAGTGCTGAAGTATGGTGGTCAAGGAAGGCACACTGAAAAAGACTATTCACAGGACACCATCGCAGAGGTATACAAATGAGCTGGCACAGTAACCTGCAAGGCTTGTGACAAAGGGCATACAGGGAAATGGAGACCAGGTGCTAAAGGGTCAGCAATTATTTACAGGATCAGGCGGTGGAAGAGAGTCATGCTTTTCAGGTTCAGAGGTTGCTAAGGGATGTGTCCCTGGAAGGCTCCATGTGTGTGCCCAGCACAGGGTGACGGACCTTGAGTGCTGCCGGCCAGAGCTGCACTGGGAGCTACTGAAGGACCAGTAGTTATGTCAAACAAGGGGTCCTGGTGCTACCATGGAAGGTGGAAGAACCAGAGACTAAATGGTAGATATAGGCAGATACTGGGATTGTTACTAAGCCTGCTGGTCATTTTTGAAATATGGAATCTAAAGTGTGGAGAGTTAATTAAAATGCAAGTGAAGACACTGGATCTTTGCACCCCCACAGCAGTGAAATGTAGGGGCATCTCTTTGGAGAAGACGGTTCAGATCTCAGGGTTCTATTACCCTTGTATAGACCTGCAGACTCAGGGAGCTTCTTTTCTTAGAGAACAGACTCATGATTGCATTTTGGATTTGCAGTGGAAGTGAAAAGAAAACAAGCAAATACAACAGCGCTCCTGTAATGGGGTGAGGAAACTCTGGCTGATATGTGAGGCATTTCGTCCAAGGGTTCCAGAGACTCCTGAGTTTCCAGGACACTATGGAATTGCTTTCAGATGTGAGAATAAAAATTTTAAATGTCATTAAAAGTACACTAGGGATTTTTGACAAAAAAAGAAGTCATCCAGCTTTCAAGGCTAAGTATGTTTAAATTGATACATATGTGTTAGGGTTTGAGCTCTGCTCTAGCATTTGAAAATGACCTCTGCAATGCCTATAAAAGTTCACAGTGCAACTGTTATCATGAGCTAGTCAAAGGTCCAAGATTTTGGCAATCATCCTCTCTGGGGTTTTAAGTTTTAAGAGTGAAGCTGGTTTTTTCAAAGACAATATTTAACATGTGTTTTCTTCATGGTCAGTTAGAGATTTGTTCTGCTAATAATTAATATTCCATCTGCATTTTAAATAACACTTTAGTGCAAAGCCACCATAGGAATGTTGGCCAAAGTTTTATCATTATAAAAGGAACTTTAAAAAGTGTTTTAGGTGCAAGCAAAATGAAACATATTTTCAGACCATAAATTCTGAAGTGCAAAATAGTTCACCTAAAAAAAATTGTCACCATCCCCTGCTCCAAACATTCTGAAGATGTAGTCTAATATAGGGTTGATTTTTTCAAAAGAAATCACCTATACTCCATTTACATTTCTCAATTGATTTCAAAATTGCAAAAGAAAGTAAGAATGTTCTGGCTCATCTTAATAAGATTACCAGCCTTGCCGGGTGCCTGTGTGTACTGTCTGTGCAGTTACTCCAGCAGCTTAAATTAGCAGCCTGAGTTGATACCAGAGCACTCACTGGGCTTGGTCTTGTTCTAGCCTGCTTTGAATGTTAGTTATAAGATCTATATGGATTCATGGAAGGGGAGAAAAAAATTAGATGAGGCCATAAAGATAATTAATCTTTGTTTGAAATGATATTTTCCTTTCTGCTGCCATTTGTCATGCAGAAGCATTAAAAAGCCTTTTCACTGAGGTGGAAGCCAAAGGGATGCTGTTTGAAATTGCTTGAAAATTTTCCTTGTCCTTTCCTGCCTCAGCTTCACCCTCTCTTAGGCCTCTAGGAATTTCCCCCAGTTTCAAACCCATCACCACATGCTTTCTTTTGTATGACTGAAATCCACACTTGTCCTGGACTAATCCCAGAGAGAAGGTCATTGGATACTGGGGACCTGTGCTCCTGGGCAGAAGGGACAGCCTTCCATGCCCTTTGGAATTTGCGGATTGTCCCTTACAAATTGTTATTATGACAATTTCTTTATAAGCAATGAGGCTGTTTTAGTAAAGGTTTACAGATGGCATTTCCTACCTCTTTTCCCTCAGAGATTCCTTTTATTTTTTCATCCTTGTATTTTGATGAGTTCTTTCTAGCCAGGGCTGGGCTTAATTAGATATTTAAATGATTTTGAGCAATACTGTTTCTTTAACTCCTAACTGCGACAAACACATATGAAACATACTGTTGGCGGCATTTAATCAACAGCAGTCAATTTATCATTTTCACAGTTTTAGTGAGTGGTTATGAATCACTAAAATCACAGGTATTGTAGACGCAGCGTTGTGGCACTATCATTAACAAATACACCGTGCACAGAGGGATGACTTGGTAATTGAGTGGGACTAATAAGAATACATCATTTAGCTGTATGTGACAAACTGTGCTCCATACACCAGCATGGAAAATTCACGTTTTGCTTAATAAATAAATTACATAGCCGATGTATTATACATAATTTGTGTCCTCGTGGATTTGAGTGATATATAATGCATGGTCCAAGTCATTTATTTATTAAGACTAACTATATATATTGTAGGAGGGGAATTTTAAACTCCAGGGTAAAGGCTGCCTACCTAACTGCTGCAACCACTGAGTTTGATTGGGCAGTAAATGAGGTGTGTGTGGGGAGTCAGGAACCCAGGGTCATGCAGCAGTTGTTACCAGCGTCGTCAGTTCTGTCTGTCTGTGTGAGTAAGGAGGAAAGAAAATGGGAAATGTTAACAGGGTGTCAGGAGACACTCAATTTTCAGAGATGACACAGTAAAAGCATCTTTAAGAATAGCTGCAGTTAAAAAATATTTAAGGTTTGTCATATCAAACGCATTTTAGAGGATGGTAAATTTTGCAAAAGATTTAGCAGTTTACTTTCTGGAAGATGGAAACAAAGAGGAAACCACGAGATATTACAGCATGTGGCATATCCAGATGGAAAAAAATGTAGCTAAGACAGTGTCCTGAGGGGGTGAATGTTTTCCTCATGTGCATTTAGAAGCTGGAATTTGACTAATCATGAGGCCCAATTTTGGGGTGTTGTGTGCGGTAACTTCCATATTTTGGGATGACCTTGATATGCTGTGAGAAGTACTGTGCATTTCCCTCTATTCTGGGTAGTTTTGGTGTCATTATTTATAACCTTAATCACAAATGCTTGCCGTTCTAAAGTGGGAGCAATGAGGTCTGATCTAAATCTCCATTTCTTTTTACTAAAGAAGTAGGCCCCCAAAGTATAAATGAGTGCTTAGAAATAAACAAAACCTGCCTCCAAACCCCAAATCCTGCATGGTAGGTTGGTTGCTAGCTGCTGCACCTCTCTCTCTCTCAGACCAGCCCTGGGACCTGGCTCTGGGATTGCAGGGCTCTCTTATCAGAGACTTCCGTGCTACTCGAAGACTGTGGCATCTACCTTATTGTATAGTTTACCACCTGGCTCTCACAGTGCCTATGGCCTTCTTCCTGCTTTCTAACCCACTTTCCAGTGGGAGTGCTCTTTGATTCACAAGTGCCAGCCATCAAGACAAACATGGTGGGCAGGGCATGGTCTCCTCTCCGCAGTAATCACTGCTTCCTGATTGGTGTGTGAGTGAAAACGGAGGTCTATACAGTTCCTCCTCCTCCTAAACAGAACCTTTATGCCCTGTGTGGGTGTGGGCAGCGGTATCCTCGGATCTGCCCTGACTATCTCACGCACAAAACTATGAATGACATCATCTCATGGCTGTGATGTGACTACCTTTTTCTGCTCCTCTCAATAGAACAAGTCCTAGAAAAATCTTCCCCACTTCTTTCTGGAATCCATTTACAATATTTCTGCCCCTGATCTGCTGAAAATGCTCTTTTTAAGACAACTGTGAGTGCAAAGGACAGTTTTTGGACTTCTTACTTGAGTCCCTGTTAATTTTAACACAGTCTCCTTGCTCCAGCATCTTAGCCTCTGGCGGTCACTCCCTCTTGCTTCACTCTCCACCCGCACCTTCTTGCTTTCCTCTGGTGAGTACTTTCCTTTTTGGATCCCTTCCTAGGACCACCTCCGGTCTTACTCCTAGGACCCTCTGTAAATACATGCATGAGATGTAGGTCAGGATTTCATTGCTTACATATTGTTCACAGGTGATACCTCCCACTCTACTATGTCCACGGCAGACTCAAAAATCCATCAGCTAATGTGGTCTCCATGCCTAATATATGCTTCAAATTTAGTATGTTCAAAATTGTTCTCTTTATTGCTCTTAGAAACTTACTTACCCTATTTTTAACCATCTCAGTAAATAGGAATTTAATTTTTCCAATTACCTATGACTCACACTTTGAAATTACCCTTAACTCCCTTGCTTCTTTCATTTCCCACATCAAGTCTAGGGCAAATCTTATTGCTTCTGCTCCAAATATCTTTAAAATCTGATCGGAGGTATGGAGTGAAGATTTCCATAAGTCCATTCCTCCATAAAACAATGACTACACTGGTAAAATCATCAATATTATTCTTTTTCAACATTGTCAAGAACTCTGGAATTGACTAAAGACTTGCAGGAATCTGAACATCATTGACAAGAAAAATTGCTAAACTTTGGTAAGAACAGCAGACTTGTAGGGTTTTCACCTGGTCTGTTCCCATCCCTCTTTCATCTCTCCAGGATCTTTGAGAATTAGCACACTCAAGATCACAGTATCCATGACGACCAACAACCTTACAGCTGTGGAAGGGAACACAGCGTATACAACACTATTCAAAAAGGCCTATGCCTGGTGTATCGTAGCAGTTCTCTGGGAAAAGCTCAATTTTCAGGGTATTGCCATTATTTGATCTGATTCAGAGCTCCATGGAAAAAGTCATATCATTAGGGCATTTGTTAGACATAATTAACTACATTAAAAAAAAAAAAACTTCGACTTGGGCCTTGCCCTTCAGGTGGTTGCACACAGAGAATGTGATTGCTGTTGTTGCAACCCACTCCTCGCTCCTCTGTGTGGACTAATCTGACTGGAGAAGCAGAATCAAGTGGGTTGTGACCTACTGATGGCACAGTTCCCAGCTGAAGGCTGCTGAAAGAATCAGGTATTTCTCATCTATTTTCTGGGGACAGAGCAGGTGACTCATGACCCTGCTGCCATTACAGTCTAAGTCTCTGCCCTCCATTTGCCTGTGCAGACAGGAGATCCTCACTGAGAAGGCCTGTGAACTGCTCTCACCTGGGTTCACATGTGAGCCCTCCCTGCATGTGACCAGTGCTGGGTGCTGTTTGGGTGCAGGTGCTCCATTAGCTGCTGACACCGTGGTTGAGGTCTGGGCTTCATTTGTACACTGCCTTCCAGGAGGTCACACACACAGGCAGTCTGTGATAGCTGTTGGTGAGGCCTGTGTCTGGATCCTATATGTCTTCTGAACTGACTGGAGACAGAGAATCAGGTGGGTTACAAACTGTTGACCCTGCAGTTCATGTCTGGGGTTTGGCTGTATGCTGAACTGCCTGGGGTCACAGGACCACTGGTCTGGGATTGTGCCACCAGTGAAACCAGATTCTGGGTCATACATGTGCCCTGAACTGTGAGCAGTTGCTGGAACAAACCATGTGCTATCAACTGACATCACAGTTCATGTCTGAGACCTGGGAGAACAAGGTACACTTCATTATCTACTGGAAAACCCCAAACTAAGCAGCACATCTCAGTGGACACTGAGAGGCAGGCCTGCTCACGAGGAAGACTAGGGCAACTAGTGACTTTTCCTGAACTGCCAGAAAAGAGAGAGATTGAGCATTTTGCTTCTGGCATCAAACATGACAAGATGAAAGGCTAAAATGCAATCTCAGAACTCCACTCCACTCAGAACAAGTACAGGAGACACTGACATAGGAGAACTTGGTAAACATTCACCTGAAATTGCTGAAATGATTGCCATAGAAGTGCAGAAACAACTCCATCAGGCCATAGAAGAGATCAGATCAGACATAATCTCTCAGGCAAAAAATGAAATGACAGTAATGATGACAGAAATGCTCTGCACATCTAGAGAAGAAACTGATAAAATACAGATGAACATAGGTAACAGACAGAAATGTTACATGAGCAATAGAGGAATGAGTTAGAATGTATGAAACAGACTCAAAAAGATTTCCAGGAAATCAAAACTTCCATTCAAAGCTTGTAAGACCACCTGAATGAAGCTGAAGATAGAATTTCAGATCTGGAAGACAGCATGGCAGAGAGTGATTGTGAAAGGAAGGATCTCTTAATATCAACAAGGATCCGGAAATATCAATTCAACAGCTGCAAGATGAGGCAAAGATAAATAATGTCAGACTAATAGGAGTCAATGAAACAGCAGGAAGTGACACAAATGACATGAAAAGAATATTTGTGGAAACAGCAGAAAATTTTCCAAGCATGGAAACAGAAACTGAGATACAGTAAATGAGGCATATAGAACTCCTACTAGTCATAGTCATAATAAAACTACACCCAGACATATAATAATCAAGATCCCAGATCTCCAGCAAAAGAACAGAATATTAAAAGCTGCTACAGAAAAGAAACAGATCACCTATGAATGAAAACTCACCAGAATGTCAGCAGACTTCTCAACACAAACCATGCAATCGAGAAGAGCTTGGAGTGAAGTATTACAGGTCCTAAGAAAAAACAGCTTCCAACCAAGATCAATGTATCCTGCCAAACTATCCTTCAAGTTTAATGGAGAAATAAAATATTTCCATGACAAAGAGCAACAGAAGAACTTTATGAATGCCAAACTATCCTTATAAAAGCATTAAAACATCCTAGACAGAGAAGAAAATGAATGCCATTTCAAGAACAACAATAGAAAGGAACCCTCAAGAAGAGCAAGCAAGTAAACAGATAGAAAATGTAAGAAGCCAACAGCAAGTAAATAACCTGACAATGATAAGCCAACACAGATCAGTTATATCCATAAATGTAAATGGCCTCCATTCACCAGTCAAAAGAAACAGACTGGCGGAGTGGATTAAGAAACAAAATCCAATGAAATGCTGTATACAGGAAACACATGTTACTCAAAAGGAAATCCATAGACTGAAAGTTAAAGGATTGAAAATAAATCTCCATGCAACAGGAACCCAGAAAAAAGCAGGAGTAGCTATTATGTTTGCAGACAGTGTAAACTTCAAACTGAGAACAACCGAAGGAGATAAAGAAGGTCACTACATACTTGTGAGGGGAAAACTGCAAGAGGATGAGATAACAATCCTAAACATATACGCACCAAATATCAGAGCACCAAATACATAAGACAAATCTTAGCAGACATGAAAAACTATATAATTAATAACACTATTGTAATAGGGGACCTCAACAACCATTGGACACAAAGAGATACTTCAATTGGACACAAAATCAGCAAAGAAATAACAGCTCTGAACCAAGCTGCGAAACAAATGGACTCAGTAGATGTATATAGAGTGTTCCACCCCACAACATCAGAATACACATTTTTCTCAGGTGCAAAGGGGACTTTCTCTAAAATAGACCACATTCTAGCCCATAGAGCATACCTAACTAAATGCAAAAGAACTGAAATTATCCCATGCATATTATCTGACCACAGTGCAATGAAATTGGAAATTAATGACAAAAGGAACTCCAAAATCTCCATAAACACTTGGAAATTAAACAACCACCTGAACAACCAATGGGTCACAGAAGAAATTAAAGAAAAATTTAGAATATACCTACAAACAAACAAAAATATAGATACAACTTACTGGAATCTGTGGTATGCAATGAAAGCAGTCCTCAGAGGGAAATTTATAGTGATGAACTCACACATAAGGCAAACAGAAAGAGAACAAATAAATAGCCTAATGCTGCACCTCAAACTTTTAGAAAAAGAAGAACAAGTCAAGCTCGAAGCCCAAAGAATGGAGGAGATTATAAAGATCAGGGCAGAATTTAATGCAATTGAGATGAAGAAAACCCTACAAAATAAATGAATCAAAGAGTTGGCTCTTCTAAAAAATAAACAAAATTGATAAGCCCCTAGCCAACCTTATCAAAAAAAGAAAGGAAAGAACTCAAATTCATGCAGTAAGGAATGAAAAGGATGAAATTACTACAGAAATTCAGAAAATCATTAATGCCTACTTTGAAAATCTTTACTGTAATAGGATAGAAATCTCAGAAGAAATGGACAGATTCCTAGATATATACGAATTACCAAGATTGAGTCAAGAAGTTGTAAAAATCCTGAACAACCCCATAACAATTAATAAGGTTGAAATCTTGATTAAAAACTTACTGATGAAGAAAAGCCTAGGCCCTAATGGATTCACACCAGAATTTTACAAGAAATTCAGAGTAGATTTAATATCAACACTCCTCAAACTCTTCAATGAATTTGAAAAGGAAGCAATTCTGCCTAACTCATTTCTGGAGGCAAGTATTATACTGATACTGAAACCAGAGAAAGACCCAACCAAGAAAGAAAACTGCAGACCAATCTCCCTAATGAATATAGATGCAAGATACTCAATAAAGCACTAGCAAATAGAATGCAGCAAATCATCAAGAAAGTCATACACCACAACCAAGTCAGATTCATTCCAGGAATGCAGGGATGGTTCAATATTTGCAAATCAATTAATGTTATACACCATATCAATAGAGTCAAAGACAAAAACCATATCATCATTTCAATTGATGCAGAAAAAGCTTTTGACAAAGTCCAGTATGCATTCGTGACAAAAACTACAGAAAATAGGAATAGATGGACTTTACCTCAACCTGATCAAAGCCACCTATGACAAACCAACAGCCAATATCATACTAAATGGACAAAAACTGAAAGCTTTTACTTTAAAATCAGGAACGAGACAAGGATGTCTGCTGTCATCACTGCTGTTCAACATAGTTCTGGAAGGATTAGCCAGAGCAATTACACAAGAGAGAGAAGTAGAAGGAATAAAGATAGGAGAGGAAGAAGTAAAACTGTCACTATTTGCAGATGACATGATACTTTACATGGAAGACCCCAAAAACTCCACAAGAAGACTTCTTGAATTAATTGACAATTCAGCAGTGTGGCTGGATACAAAGTCAACATGCAAATATCAATAGCATTCCTGTACACAAACAACAAACAGACTGAGAGAGAAATTAAGGAAAACGTACCTTTCACAATAGCATCTAAGAAATCGAAATATTTAGAAATCAATCTAACAAAAGAGGTAAAAGATCTATTTAATGAAAACTACAGTACTCTGAAAAAAGATCAAACAGGATAATACTCCTTGATCATGGTTAGGAAGAACCAACATTGTGAAAATGATCATACTACCAAAACTGTTGTACAGATTCAATGTAATTCCCATTAAACTACCGTTAGCATACCTCACAGATCTAGAGAAAATATGCTTCAAATTCATCTGGAACCAGAAGAGACCCAGAATAGCAAAAGCAATCCTGGGAAACAAAGATAAGTCAGGTGGAATCACAATCCCTGACCTGAAATTATACTACAAATCTACTGTAATACAATCAACCTGGTACTGGCTAAAAAACAGACCTGAAGATCAATGGAACAGACTGGAAGATGCAGCCACAGCCACAAACACACTCAGCCACCTAATATTTGATGAAGGGGCCAAACAAACTCAGTAGAAGAAAGATAGCCTCTTTAATAAACGGTACTGGAAAAATTGGCTTTACACCTGCCACAGACTGAATATAGACCTGTCTATCACCATGCATTAAACTGAAGTGAAAATGGATCACAGATCTCAGTATTAAAACAGATACACTAAATCTATTGGAAGAGAAAGTAAGCAAAAATCTTGAAGACACAGGGGTAGGCAGAGACTTCATGAACAAAAACCAAATTGCAAGGGAAATACTTCAAAGAACCAACAACTGAGATCTCATCTTACTGAAAAGTTTTTGCGCATCTGATGAAATAAGCAGAGTAAAAAGAAAACCCAAAATTGGGAAAAAATCTTAGCTGGCTGTCCCTCAGACAAAGGTCTTCTTTCTAGAATATATAAAGAATTAAAAAAATCAACCTTCCCAAATTCAAAGACCCAATCCTAAAATGGGCATCTGAGATGAATATACACTTCTCAGGTAAAGAATTACAAATGGCAAATAAATACATGAGAAAATGTTCAACATCATTAGTCATTCGAGAAATGCAAATTGAAACAACATTGAGATTTCATCTCACCCTGCTATGAATGGCTAGCATTAAGAAAACAACCAATAACAAATACTGGTGAGGCTTTGTAGAAATAGGAACTCTTCTCCACTGCTGGTGGGAATGCAAACTGGTGAAACCACTGTGGAAATCGATGTGGAGATTCCTCAGCAAACTAGGTCTAGAGGTCCCATTCAACCCAGCTATTCCCCTTCTATTTTCCCAGAAGATCTGAAAACATCATATCATAATGATATATGTGCACTCATGTTCATAGCAGCACAATTTATAAGTGCTAAATTGTGGAAGCAACCAAAATGTCCATCCCCTGATGATTGGATAAAAAAGTTGTGGTACTTTTATATAATGGAGCATTACTCAGCTATAAAGAAAGATAAACTCAAGGCTTTTATAGGTAAATGGTCACAAGTAGAGACCATACTCATAAATGAAATAAATCAGACCTGCATGTGTAAGCAATGTATTGTCTCACTAGTGTAAGAACCTGAAAGAGTGAATAAAAACTAGGAGGTATGATAAACATTATGAAATGAAAGAAAATGCTCAAAAGTAATGGGTACCTGGGTTGTGGGAAAGGAGAAAGGAAAAAAGGGAAAATTGTGTATGTATGTATATACAGGATAGCTTACAATTGTACTATTGTCTTTTATTGCTTTATTGAAAGAAACAGTTAATGATTACTGGTTTGATCATTATTGAATGTTTCTACTTGTTTTCCTGAGAAACCACTTTGAAGATATCAATGCATAATACAACAACCATTGTTAATGTCCTACCACTTTGTCTGTAACTCTGTATTGTTTGTATTGTTCTTATGCTATTTTGTAAATGGATGTCTGTTTGTTAATATGCTTTCTTTCTTTATTCTTAAGAGAAAAAATAAAACTTCATAGCTGCCTAAATTCACAATAATACTTAGGGCAGACAATATCCAGGCCAAAATCCAAGGTTTTTCAAAACCTCTGTGAATCAAGATGTCCTTTGGAAAGCTCTGGCATATTCTTGGAGTTTCAAAACTCATGTATTTGCACCATAGTCCCAAGGAGGTCTCCAGTGACTCATCTTTGACAGCCCTTGAGAATTTGCACAAGCAAGAGGTGAAGGCTAAGGAAGACTTTTAAGTGTCATGAGCACTGAATGTGTGCCCCAACACACATACAGGGTGTCAAAAGACCCTTGGAAGACTTACAAGCTCAGCATTGCAGATACCCTTTGACCAGAGCCAGGCTTGGTGGTGCATGCTTGTAACCCCAGCACCCGAGAGGCTGAGGCAGGAAGATCACCACGAATTTGAGCTACATAGTGAGTTTAAAGCCATCCTGAACTACTTAGCAAGATTCTGTCTCAAAAAAAAAAAAAAAAAAAAAAAGAGCCAGGTGTGCCAGGTGTGGTGATGCACATCTGTAATCTCAGCACTCTGGAGGCTGACACAGGAGGATTGTTGCATGTTTGAGGCCAGCTTGGGCTACAAAGTGAGCACAAAGCCAGCCTGAACTGCATAGTGAGACCCTATCTCAAAAAATCAACAAAAAAAGACACACACACAAAAGAAACCCTGTGACCATTCATTAGCTGACTATCAAGCATGGACATCAGTAGTCATCCATGACAGGGAAATCAGATTCCAAAGAAAATAAAAATTAAAAAATCAAACAAAACACAGGCTAGCTGTAAAAACAAATCCTGAGGAGGGGATAGGATCAGATTTTCACAGCTGCTTCATTCCATCATCTAAAATGTCCTGTTTTGAGCAAAGTATCGTGGGATACCCAAAGAAACAGAAAAATGTACCTTGCACTTATACAGAAAAGGAAGCCAAATGAAAGTGTCCCTGAGGGGGCCTAGATGTTGGATTTGTTAGACAACTTCGGTGCAGCTATTATATGCACTCAGAGAGTGAAACCCAAATCACTTCCTATAATCTATGCTCTTCCTACCTTCCTGCTTCATTTGAGTGCAATAGTGGCAGATCTAGTTCCTTATATGACAGCTGTTTCTTGTGGTTTATTCTCTGTAGTAGCAAATGGGATTCTTTCAGCATAGAAATCAGGTGAAGGGATTCTTTCCATGCTACCCATTGTAGCAGTCCAAAGTTCTCAGCGTAGCACAAGGAGTGCACCATCTTCCCCTCTGGAGCCAGGAAGTGATGCTCAGAGTGAGGACCAGAGCTCCCCCAAAATGAACCAAACCTACTTTCAGTGCCAACAAAGTCCCAAGCTCCTCAGAGGATGAAAACAGCCGAGTTCGTCAGGAAAGCCAGCATGGCGAGCTCCTCCAAAACAACCAACAGCTCCTTACAGATTCCACCAGTCCAGCAACCTCTCTCAGCTCCCAACAACCTAACTTCTTCTCCAGTTCTGCCTCTTATGCCGCTGGCAACAGTTCCCAGACGGGCCTCCCACACCCAGCACCGCGCTTACTCAGTTCAGCTAGGTGTTATAAGTTACCACCAGTTGGCAGTCCACCACACATGAGATTTTGTAACCGCAACATGCTACATAAATTAAGCCAAAGAACATCAGCTGTCATCACTGGTAGGTCCAGTTGGTCCCTGGTGGCACTGCACATTGCACAGGTTCAAGGGTGCCGCGGCTACGCTGGTGATGAGAGTGGAAGGCCTGGTTTAGTGTTGTAAACTTCAGACACTGGAAAAAAAATGAAAGATAAACTGCACAGTTTTTCTTCTGACATTTAGGAGAGGTGATAGGTTGTTAAAGTAGTAAAAGGGTGAAAGTGGAATAAGATTTAAGTTTTCACTTAGGTCCATGCAAAGGCAGTCACTTTTCTAGGTCGTGTGTTGGGTACTGGATATATGATGGAGAGATTCCTGAAAATATAGACTAGTAGTGGACAGGGATATCAGCCAAATAATTGTACAGATAACTACATCTAAGTAGAGATAGCTAGATTGAAGACTGCCTCAGAATCCTGATGAACTATTTAAAAAAACTACAGGGGGGTAAGATGGTGTAAGAGACAGTTGTTTCCATGTGGAGAGATAAGTGAGACCTCTGAGGAGGGTTAATTGTTTCCTGAGACAGAGGCTATGGACACCAATGAGCTGAGAAACACAGCCAGTGTCCCAGCCAGGGAAAAGAGTAGAAATGAAGCTTTCAGTGCAGGATGGCTTGGGGTCATGTGAAGAGGGAGGGAAGGTGAGTGCGGCTGCAGTTTCACACACGGGAAGGAGGCCATCTACACGAACCTAGAAGCGCAGGTAGGGCCAGTGTTGGCAGAGCTCTGGACACCATGCTAGTGCTAGGGATCTTTACCTTTTTTGAAAAACTTTTGAATATTCAGAATTTGGAAGGCAACTTGGTCAAGGAACATAGACACATAACAGGGAAGGTCTATCTGCTGCCTGAAGAAGAGTATGCTGCCCATCGCAAAGGAGGCTGGGAGAGTGCCCAGACATGGCAGGGTGTGGGAGCCATTCTACAAGTGACCCTGCTTCACCACTCCTCATGGGTGTGGCCACTGAGTACCAAAGGCATCACTGTGTTAATGTCAAAACAAAAATAAAAAGCCATGAATATAGCCAGTTAGCAGGAAAATACCCTTGAAATGATCTAGGCTGACTCCCTTCTGACTCAGTTATTAACAACCTAAATACCCACCAGGGATTAGGATCCTCTTTTTCTGTTCTTTCTTGCTTTTTTTTTTTTTTTTTTTTTGGTTTTGCTATCATCTCTGACCTCTTTTGCTAAGCCTGGGCTAAGAAGACCAAAAGATAAAAAGCATGCACAAAGATGTCTAGGCCCTAAGTCACTGAGATAAATTTAATGATTTAAATTGAGCTAGGGGCCTATGTGTGGAATAATCCTCCTCTTAGATGGCGCAGGGATTCTTAACTCACTTTTGAGTCTATCTCTGGCCAGTATGGAAGTGCTAATTCTCCTCTATCTTGCTGTGCTGGGCATACTTATCTTTTTCATACCCAATAACCAGAAACAATGATTATATTATTCATAAGATATTTATACCTGAAGTGATAGGGCATGCAGCTTTAGTTATTATTCCCTCATCTTTTTACCCCTTCAACTAGCACCTTCCTTGTAGCCCTAGGAAGAGCCTTAATTTTTGTATTAAAAATTGTCTTTTCCACAAAAAATTGTCTTTTTCAGTTGTTGATGATTTTAAAAAAGTATAATAGAACAAAAAGTGTGAATGTAAAAATAGGTGCCTATATTCCACCTAGAGATGAACAGGAGCAATTATACTAGGGGTGAATAGACAAATTTTTTTCGGGCAATGGCTGTCAATCTTATTGTATTGCTGTTACAGATCCATTTGAAAAAATTGAAAGCTACAGATCCTGTCCTCAGATAGGTAGAGATGAGGTTCTTATACACTTAGGATTTTGTGCTGAATTTAGTAGGTTGCATGTCTTTTTTAGAATCTATGGGCCCCTGGAAAGGGCCTGTTCTTTGTAGCCTGTGTGTTTCCTACAGTGTCAGAAGCAGTATACAGTTCTCTTGGGGTAAAATAAGTGACAGATTTTCTGCTAATTCATGAAATGTCAAACAATGGATGTCTCATTGTCCAGGAATTTCTTCAGGATTCCATCTGAGGCCTTTGAATCTGTTTACCAAAGCGGAGTCTTTTCTGAAGTTTAAACACAACTGGACTACTAGGCATTTGCCCTGATGAAAGAATTAAAACCCATCAGAAAGCTTTGTGATGTGTAATGCAGATTCTCTTGATGGAGTGGAGAAGTCAAAATAACACACAGGTATTCTCTTAATGGAGTGGAGAAGTCAAAATAAGAGAATTTTATCATGATGTTTTCCTTGACCTTGAGTCCCGATAACCTTGCACAATGTCTTCATAATAGAAGAGCAGAATGCATTGATGTTTGTGCTCTTTTCCAGTTCCATTATCATTTCATTATAGACGATCTTAAGGTTTGTTATCCCAAAGAAATCGTCTTTGATCTTATTGAAACTTATTCTCGACCACCAGTTCGGTTACTCCCAGTTCCCCTCAATTTCCTTTGTGGAGCATGTTTCTACAGTTCTCTTAAATTAAAGGAAGACTTTGTATCTTTCCAGGAACCTAGGATGTAAATATGGTTTCACGTTTTTGTTACAAGTGAGTGCCCAAGGACTCTGTGGCATAATAGCACAGTAGACACACCCTGCCCCCAAATGGTGACTCAGCCATCCACAACTCAGCAGAGTGCAAGTATGCTCAATCCTTTCTCTCCAGGATGGCAGTGCTTCCCGATGTAAGAATCCCTTTCACCCACAACCATGCCAGGACCGTGGCTTTCTGTAGAAGGATGATTCCTTCTCTCAGAGCTCAGCTCAGCTCCATGCTTGGGTCTCCATGCTGCAGACCTGAACTAAGCAATTTTCATTATCACACACAGCCATACTTCCAGGCTCTAGTCAAGAAAGGGGAGACTGTGTGTGCCACACTATGGTGCCAAGAGCCCACCTCTCACTCTTCTTGAGCTCCCAAATCATGGGCCAGGCATTTGTTTTGCTGCAAACTTTTCAAATTAAGCACACTTTATAGGAGGATGAGGAGTCACATGGTATGGAGGGGACACTCCCTTTAATCTTTGCAGGGGAGCATGTCCGCATCATTCTGAGCTGGGAGCACTGCAATACTCATAGCATCTCTAGGCATTTCCATGGCAGGCCCCTTTTCTCTGGGAGTGGGCATTCTCAGATCATTTTTGTATGCCTCCCTTTTGAGATGACTATATTTACCCTCTGTGGGGTACTTCCCTCCATACCTTCTGTATGTATTTGGGGCTTGGCCTTTGACAATATCCTGCAGCATCCTCTTGAGGGCAGGGCTCATCCTATAATTTGTGGGCCAGATAATTAATTAGAAAATCTGGGGCTCCATATCCTGGGTGCCTACAACATTACTGTGACCAGCATCCAGTCACCACACAATCTCCCCGAGCAAGTATTGAGGGAGCATGGATATCTCGGTTGACTATATAAGACACATATGCTTCTTAGCAGAATATCTGACACTGCATATTCAGTGCTCAGTAAAATTAGCTATTTTTCTTAGTTGCTACTATTATCCATGGTATAGGCCATTGTTTTAGTTTTGGAGGACTAAAAATAAAATATAATTAATAGCTAAATGTAATTAATTTAGTATAATTAAAACTCAGGTTAGAAGGGAGCTGGTTCTATAATGGCCGGTTGTGATTTGGGGATGATTTTCTCTCTTTACTAATAATTATAAATCTGGATTTTTAAACTACCAAAGTGCAAATTGCCAATTGAACATTATCTGTTTAGCATTTATATCATATTAGGATAAAAAGTAATTAAAAATGAATTTCAAAATGATATTTACAAACTGAAAATTTAGCAAGTCAAAGTTCAGTGGATACAAGTGTAACTTACGTGTAACAAGGTAATAAATAATGTATAAAATGTGATATCGTAATTCTTGTGTAATTTAGAAAAGGACCTCATAATTGGAACTTCAATTCTAGAAGTTCAAAATTGAGTTTAAAGTTTGTTAAAAAGAAAGGAAGATGTGACTCCAATATTTACATATTTAGATCCAACAGAGAACATAAAAGAAAATAACATCACACTTAAATGCTAAGGAAAAAGGTTAGGGAAATGTTTATATCACATAGGGCCTCCAACTTCCAACCAAAAGTGAAAGAGGACAATGATCTTGTTCTCAGTGGCTGATAAAGAATCTTCAAGCTGTGGTTTCTTCAGATAAGGGAGAACATTTAGTTGAGGAAAGGAGAATGTAGAGAATCCAGGTATCACAGAGAGCTGTAACAGGAAGAGTGCAAACTACTTGGAAGGTTCCTATGTGCCTTTCGGTTTAAGACATGCAGAAAAAATTGCTAAGGTTGACAACTTACCAGGTCAAGTATATAATACTTACCTCTATTCTCCATACAAAGCCGTTGATTTTTAACTATCAGTAGGACACACACACACACACACACACACACACACACACACAAGTATATGAGAACTGAAAGGTAATTTCCTGAAAATATTTTGTCTCTTGATTATACAAAATAGGTATTGCTATTTTATAACTAAAAAAATCAATGTTATCTTCATCTGATGCTTATCAAAAGAGAAAAACCATTAGTTGTATCCAAAGCCAACTTTGCCCTTTGTGAGATGTCCCATAATTTTCTTCCTCCAGGAGCTATAAATTCATATTTCTTCAATGACCATATTGTGTCTTATATCTCTCCTTATTATTAGAGCATATTTTAGAGTGGTGGTAAGTATTGGCATATTTTATTAGCTTGATAAACAATTTTGGACTGTTAGGTAAAATGTGTTGTCCACAGTGATTTTTCTCTTCTCTTTGGCACCTTTTAAATTTTATTCTGAGCTTATATAAATGAAACTTTAGGATATCAAATCATACTAGTTCCTGAATTGTCTTCCTGTGGCTTCCAAACTGATGGATTAAGAATGAAATAGAAGTGATGAGTCATTACACAGCAACATAAGAAAATATTATGAAACATTGTCCTCTTCAAATATCTAGAGAACATCTTAAATTTTCCTTGACCTTCAAGGTAAGAATATAATCCTCTTTAAATTTATAAATTTCATCTCTTAAACTTGCAGGAGCAACAGCCTGATTGAGTTCAGCTGCTTAAGAAATGTGGTCCCTGGAAAGGAAACAGCTGATCACTTGTGATTCAGGAACCTAAAACTCAACTGGATAGTAGAAGCTACGGTTCTTTAGCCTTCCCCCTGGATCTAAGACTGCCTCTACAATGTGATAGACTTCACAGTGCCATACTTTATGTAAGATGGATATTTTTTTCAAGAACTTTTAATCAGTGCAGGACATGCCACGGTCCCCTCTCTTACCCATTTCTATTCACCCAGTGTTGTATCCATTGATTGTGATGCCCTCAAAAGATGTGTTGACTTCCTATCCCCCCAGCATTTGTGAATATAAGCTTCCTTGGACATAGTCTTTGTAGATGTGATGAAGCTGAGGTGACGTCATTGGAGTGGACTCTAATACAATACAACTGGTGTCTTTGTAAGATGAAAACATTGTAGATGAGAAACACACAGAGAACAGACAGCCCTGTGATCATGAGAGGTGTAGCTGAAGGCCAGCAGGCAGCAAGGAAAATTGGAGACCCTGGAAATGAAGAGAAAGCCATGAGACAGATTCCTTCTTTGAACCTTTGAGTGTGTGTGGTCCTGCTGACTGACACTTTAACCGCAGACTTCTGTCTCCAGAAGTGTGAGAGAACAAATTGTTCTTGTTTTAAGCCACCCAATCTGTGGTGCTTCATTATAGCAGTCCTAGAAAATTAATTAATAGGGGTGAATAAAGAAGACAATATCCCCAGAGGCCACTGTGGCCTTGGCCGTAGCCATGGTGAGGGTCTTGTCATCTGTGTTTAGTCATCTCATTCAGCTAGTTCATTGTCCATGAGTCCTACAAATGAAGAATGCCGTTGAAAAGACCAGATGATGGGGGATCAGTTATCAGCTACTCTGCAGACCCTGAGGGCTGACTTGTTGGCTGTCCCCTGGCGTGGTCTTCTGCTCATTCCTTGGTGGGTAAGCGAGCTTCTTTTTCTCATTCTTCATCTCTTAAAGCTGCCAACCTCAACTCTGGGATCCTCCTTCATTTTAGAAGACCATGGGGCGAGTGCCACATAACCTCATGAATGCTTCCAAGTCTCCCTCCCATGCCGTGTGAATGCTAGCAGTCAGCTTTTGGTAAGCAGGACACTCCTAGGAAAGCCACACTAATCTCCTGCTGCACAAATGCTTTTACGTTTTGACACAGATTCTTTGAAGTCCCCATTCTAACCTTCCTAACTACGTGAACCAAGTGAGTGTCTATAGAGAGTGAAATATCTCCCCTTTGAGCACTCTAGTTCTTTCCCTATTCATCAGTGGCTTTACTTTTGGATCTCCCAGTGGCCAGCCTACAGTGGCAGGTTTCTTACCCGTAATAAGGTATAATGGTTAATTTTATATATCAACTTGGAGGATGCTTTTGGATGAGATTAACATTTAAATTGATGAACTTTAGGGAGCGTAGATTTGCACTCATAATCTAAGTGGGCATCATTTAATCTGTGGAAGGACTAAAATAAAAAGATCTGCCTCCTTGAGCAAGAATTATCCAGCAAACTACCTTTGGGCTAAATCTAATCTGCACCATCAGTTCTGGGTCTCTGCCTGACAGCTCACATTAGAGATCTGGAACTGGACAGCCTCCATAGTAGCGTGAGAAATTCTATATGACAAATATATTTTCTTCTTTGTAGAGATCCTTAAGATTGAGCATAATTTATGTATGTATACATGCATGCCTCTGCACTACATGGAAATATATATGATCTGCTTCTCTGGAGAACTTTACTAAATAGACAGGTTTTCACTGAACTCAGCCTGGTAGAATGTATAATTTGATTCTCAGCAATATTCTGCAGTATTTTAACTACAGTCTCTGAAAAAGTCAGTAGTCTCTCTGGGTAACAAGCAAAGAACTCCATCAGTGCCTTAAACTATCCAGTAGACAAGCAACTGTTCTGTTGTCTGAAACCTGACCTCACTCTGAAAAAAGAGGGTCAGAAGGGCAGTAAATGGCTTCTGTGGTATGGCAACAATTGGAGAAAGGTGTGCGCTGCTGAGAGTACATAACTGCTTACTGGTACACAAGGCCACTCTCTGCTTGCAGGAGACTATAGTTCCCTGGGATACTCCTAGGGCAAGATCATGTGACTTTCTGTGACCTGTGAAGTGTGACTTCTATGCAGCAGATTTCAGCATCAGCATGTGCTTTGCCACTGCCCTTTCCTTCTGCCAGGGCAGCTACCATTGCTCTGGAAGGCTGCCCATCAGCCTGTGCTTCACAAAGAAGAAAATAGTACAAGACTGCAGTGCACCAACCTTGGGCAAGTTGAACAAAAAAGGAAAATTTTGCTGCTGCAGTTCCTTATTGCAGGGTAATCTTCCTGTATAAGGGAAATGCCACAGTTTTAACCAAATAGAGGCAAACTCTCCACAATATCAGGCATATAATAATGTACTTAGATTCATAGTTGTGGTTGCAGAGTTTTATAGTGACATGCACAAAACTATACAGAATTTTTGAATAAAAAAGCTGGCACATATGCAAAGTACCATTGTGTGTGGTACCAGAGGCTAGTCGTTAATACAAAAAATTAAGTGACTTCTATATTTTATTTGGAATTCAATTCAACTGTTAACACCTTATTGGTAGTGAAAAATATTGATGGGAATGGAATATATGTAATCACCCATAGGTTGTGACCTTGAGCCAGAACCATAGCAATCTCTTGGTCTGTAGATGGAAGGCATAGGCACAGATCATCTCTTTGTTCTTTACTAGAATCAGGGATCTGGATTACATACCACAGATGTGAGATTTGGAATCCTGAAGTTGGGAGAGATCATAGCAATCATTCCACTCTAGTACATCCAAAACAGACTGAGTAACAAGGGTCAGGTGCATCCATGTTCCCATTGAGGACCCAGACTCTCTGGAGACCACTTGCTCTTTTATGTAGAGAGTCCTTATGCTGATGGAGTGATGTCTTTCCAAACAGTTAAGGGGAAAAGTGATTGATGTGAGAACTCGCTGAATAATGCAGAAGCCTATTCATTTCTCTACAAGAAAGTCCTGAACACTCTTGAACTCAATATTAATCCTTTTACCTCCCTCATCTCTGGAGCAAGTACTCTCAGTTGCTTCAAATGCTTTGCACAGAGCAGTTCCCCAGACACTTCTCCACTTTCTTGGTCAACTCTAGACATTCTCTTTCAGTCAGTAACATAAATTAAGGTATAGTTCCATGATTAAATGCAATATTCCTAGTCTAGCAGGAAGGAGCAGGACAGAGCTATTTCTTGCTGCTATCTAAAGTCTTCTTCATTGGTATATTGTTATAGTTGGCTAAAATGTCTAAGTTCAATTTGTCATTAGTTAAAATCAGGATATTCTGCTCTCTTATATAGAAAATTTGATAGTTGCCCTAATTTCTTTCATGTTAAAAAGTCTAGTCTGGTTAATGAAATTGTACAATGTTTTACCATTGCAATTAAAAATCTATACAAAATTTGGATCTTTGCAAATATTTTATTTAAATCTTCATCTAGATTTTTGAAAAACATTGAATTGCTTTAGTGTGGAAGCACACATAGCAAAAATGGAATACTGCACAAAACTCCGGGCACTCATCGATAAACTATTTTCTTTGTCTGTCCTAATATAATAGTTGGTGGTGAAGAGGTAAAACAATGGCACTATTAATCCCAGATGATTTACCTGAGGCTAAACACGATACTTTGTGGAAATTGAGAAATTCCATACCATGTGATCTGTTGCTCTACATGCTCAGTAAACATATCTCAGAAGGAAATTGGTTTGGATTGACTGGTCTTCATGAAGACCAAGGGTCTTTCTAATAAAAATTCTAGGGTTTGTGTGTTTTCCCCCAAGTGCTGTACGTGCAACAACTCGTTAACCTGGTCAGTTATGCAGTCTATGTACTCAGCATGCTCTTTTCATATCTTTCTGTGTCCCCTGACAGTCTCCATCTCTCGGGATGGCCCTATGGCTCAGAGTTCTCATCTCAATGTTTTTTATTACTTTGAAATGTTTGAAGTTTGAGTCTTGATCTCAATGATACTAATCTGAGCACTGAACATAAATGACTATTAGTTTACCTATACTCTTGATAATGTATGAAGTGTTTCTTTCCATTTTCAAGAAAAAATGTCTTTTATTATCTTTCCATCAGATATGTCATTTTGACAGCTGCTGACACACAAGGACACATTTTTTGCCCAACATGCATGTCACTTTAAAATGTAAAAACCTAGGGATGAAATCTACACTTATAAGGAATTTCGCATGCCTATCTCTGTTATTAGAAGAACAACAGACAAAAAAATGCTGAAGATTTGAACAATGTTATCAACCAGAGAGTGCCAGAGGAACATCCCCAACAGCAGCAACAGGTCTCCCCTTTTCTAGAACCTGATGCTCACCAAGGGAGACCAAACCTTGGGCTATATGGGAGCCTCAAAATATTAAAGGGATTGGCATTTTATGGAGGATATTTCCCAACCAAAGATGATTTAATTATAAATCAACTAACACTAAGATACCTAAAAATATTCAAAATATTTGGAAAGTAGGCAAATATGTCTGAGTAATCCAGGAAGAAATCTCAGTAAGAAAAATAAAAATACTTGAAGTAGATGGAAATGAAAGTGCAACATCAAAATTTGAGGGTTGTGGTTAAAGCAGTGAGCACAGGGAAATTTATAGTTTTACATATTTGTTTAAAGAAAAATCTTTCAAAACAGTGTTCTAAGTTGCCAACACAATCTACAAAAGACAAAGCATTAATTCTAAGGTATATAGGACAAAGAAAATCACAAAGAACAGGAATCAATAAGATAATTTTAAAAAGTATACAGAAACCTGCAGTCTTTGAAAAGATTAATAAAATTTTTGAATGTCTGCTCTTTTATTTTTATTTTTTTTGGCTTTTTCAGACAAGGTCTCCCTGTGCAGTTCAGGCTGGCCTTCAGCTCACTTTGTAGCCTGGGCTGGTGTTGAACTCACAATGATCCTCCTGCCTCAGCCTCTTGAGTGTCTGCTTCTGTGCAAGAGAAAAAGAAAGAAAATTATCACTATCTGAGATAAAAAGAGAATATATCCTGCAGTTATTAAAATATAAAAGTATCACAAATAACTTTATGTAAATAAATCAGGCACCTTGAATGTTATGGAAAACTCCTGACTGAATTTGTAAATGTACACACACACACACACACACACACACACACACAGGCTCACATGTGCATTCTACCAATTTTTTCTGTGGTGGAATACCTAGAACATGCAAGGATAAAATAATAGCAATCTTATTAAAGCAAATTCAGAAAACAGAGGAGAAAAGAATAACTGCAAAACAAAACTTGACCTGGATATTACAAAAGAAAAAAAGAGAGGAATGCAACAATATCCCTTATGAAGTTAGAAACAGATATTCAACAACATATTATCAAATTGATTCCAGCAATGAAAAAGTGTTAACAAAGAGATTTTAGTATATTAGGATAAAATAGAACTCGCCCAGAGAATTCAGGATTACATTTGTATTTCAAAAATTGACATCAATTTGTAATGAGAACTTTCTGCAAAGTAAAAATAGCAAAACACTTCCTTAATTTGATAAAAAGTATCAACATTGCACCCACAATTAACATCCTGTTCTATGGGGAGATACAGAAACTTTCCCCAGTACAGTAGTGAGGAGGTATGCTTTTCTCATCTGATTCGTCTTTGCACTAGAAGTCCTTGGAGTGTGACAAGCCTAAGAGAGTCATAAAAGCATAAATATTGGAGGCGGTTAGAGTGAGTATGTAATAAATACCAAAGAATCACCAGAAACCACTATAGCTGATAAGAAAATGAAATGAAGTCACAGAGTGGAAACTCAACATACAGAAATCAAAATTGTAACTTGAAAAATAAGACACAATACAGGCATAATACCATCCAAAAATACCAAGCACTGAAGAATAAATTTAAAAAATTACAAGTGCTCTATGATGAAAATTACCAAATAATACTTTGAAAAACTAAACAATACTTATATATGTTGAAAACTAAACCATATTCAAGGATTGGCAGATGCAGTCTGTCAATTAATGTCAATTAAAATGTCAATTCTTCCAAAGCAATATATACGTTTTGCACAATATCAATTCAAATCTCATTTGCAACAAGATGATTTAAAATTGTAGTAAATGTCAAAATCCACAGTAGAGAAAATAATCTTGAAAAAGAAAATAAGTGTTGACAGATTTTTCCTTTCCAAATTCAAGATTTACTATAAAGCTACAATAAGTAAACTAGTGTCATATTGACATAAATATGGATCAATAAGGCTACAATTGTAGATGTGACAGTTCCTCCACATTATTTTTCAGCAGAGCAATGCAGTTTAAACTACAGTCAGATAAGATTTGTCATCCACTAAGATATTATATAAAAGAAACACAAGACAATATCAAATGTTGATGATGATGAGAAGCAACCAGAAGACTTCAACACTGCCAACCCTCAACAGTAACCCATAAGTCCAACGAAAGGGTCTCCACCAGAATCTGGTCCGTTGCCTAATTTTCTCACTTATTTCTTTTATCTATCTCTCCTCCTATTAACTTATACTTCTCTTTCATCCATTCTTCCATCTCTTCCTTTCACTTCTTCCACATCAGAGACTAACTGCTAATAATCATGCAGTGTAGGGTGAAAGAATATTGCTAAAGGGTGAAAGTGCAAATGTAAGGTGTATCACATGTAAGCAATGTATGTTCAGATCTGTTGATGCTGTTATAACTAGCAGTAATTCTTTCCTCAGAATACAATGACGGGGACCAAATCCACTTCAATTAAACAGCTGAAAAAGTAAATACTATCTCTGTACAGATAAAGCTGAAAGCACATTACTGAAAGGAAGCTTCTAACTGAAAAGATTTTCGTATCTACTATCATCTCTCTTCACCCTCCTTGATCTCCAATCCTCAACACATGCACACACCTCTTTCACCCATCCTTCCACACACATACACACACACACAGACACAAACACACAGACACACAGACACACACACACACCATGCAAACACACACACCACATTGGAACATGGGAAAATAAAGCAACAAAATGCCCCCAAATGTCTTCCAACTCTTGTAATGCAGGTCAAGGGAGTACTGATAGTAATAAGACATTACAAATTAATTAAAGCAAAGATAAAGAAATCTGGCAAATTCAAAGAGGACATGATCCAAAAGTTCATGACATGGTCATACAAAATAAATGCAGACGTGAGAGCAACAAAATTCAGAACTGACCAAAGCAGTTCAAAATCTGAATGACAAATTTATCAAAGATATAGGTGCCACAAAAAAGGTATTAGCAATACTGGATATAAAAGTTATACAGAATTCATAAATAAAAGAAATGACCAATGTGAAGACAGGGTTTCTGAAATCAAAGACAAAGTGGTAAATTGCAAGGAATTATTCAGAGAAGCCTTACAAATGAAAAAGATGAGAAAAAAATTATCTATCTACTATTAGATGACATTAAGAACACTCCAAGTCTAATTGGAGTTAGAGTTTAATTAGAAGACAGCACACGTTCTATGTCATTTCTAATGTTTTTTAAATTATTTTTATTCTCTTTAGAATAAAAACAAATAAATAAAAATATTTCATGATAGATGCAAAGACATTTAACACCATGAATTTAAAAATTTATCCTGGAACTCTGCTGCCAGGTCTTTATTTATGCAGTAATAAACCCTATGACATTGTGAACAGACTTGTTGCACATATTTAAAAAACTAGCCCAAATGTTACATTTGATAATTGGTTCACAAGTTGCCCACTAACGTTATATTTTCCAAGAAAAACACCAGTTGACCAGCTCAACAACTATTTCAAAGAACAAATTGGAGATTCCTGAAAAAATGTTTTAAGTTCACAATAGAGAAATGTACAGTACAATCTTGGGATTTAGAAAGACATAACATTGGTCTCCTATATGGTGAAGAAAAACAAAGTAGTACTAATACTGTCAACATTATACCATGATGACAAGGTTGATAGTGAAGCTGGGGTGGGGGGGGGAGTGCGCATCTATAATCCCAACACTTAGGAGGCTGAGGCTAGTGCTACGTCGTGAGTTCAAGGCTAGCCTGGAGTATGTTGAGAGAACCTGTCTCAGAAGACCAAACAACCCCAGATAAAGATTGACCACGAATCTTCAACACAAATGAAGCCAAAAATGGTCACACTTTGCAACAAAATGAAAGGTGGAGTAGACGCTGACAAGTTATGCAGCAACTACGACGTCACTTAAACACAAAGCATTGGCCAGTGCTTGTGTTTTAGTGGGTCTTACGCACACCACAAATAAATATGTAGTTTCACAGTTTACAAAGAAAAGAAGCACAAACTATCACAGAGAAATTTTCTTAGTGGATTGGGATTGAAGTTGATAAGTGATCAATTACAATAGAAGAAGAACAATATTTATAAAAATAGAATGGAATAAATCAAAGACCTTAGCAAAAGAATTCTGGAATGGACCAGTGAACAGACAGGTGAAATAATACAAGAACATCCTAAGAAAGCACAAAGACCAGCAAGATATCAAGCACATCCTACCAGAGAAGACATGAAAACAAAACACATATGTTGTCAGTGTAAGGGATACTTGTATATGGAACGTGATGTTCTCCTGTGTAAACTGAGTTTAGTTGATAATTGAAGTAAAGATTATTTGAGTGGTAGAGTTCTATTTGTATTCTCATTATAGTTTACACAGAACTTTATTTCTGTTGTTATGTTTTTAGATTTAGTAAGCAAGTACACAGTTGATATAGAAAATGTTGATACTTATTCTAAATACTCATTACATATTTGATATTTTAGTTTATTAATATTTCATTTTCCTGGTAAGTGCACACTATATAATATAATAGGAAGACAAGAGAGGTGACAAGTACGGCCTGCCAAACAGGACAAGAAAAGCTAAGGGCATAGACTGTAATTGTAAGGAAGACTTGTGTATGGAACATGCTATTGTAATGCGTAAAATCTGCCTTAGGTGTGGTAACTGAAGCAAAGATTATTTTTCTGGTAGAGTTTTGCTTGTATTTCCGTTGTTTTTTACATGGAAGTTTATTTGTGTTGTTATTTTTTAGACCTTCTAAACAGTGAAACAGTTGATGTTAAAAATGTTGATGTTTATTCTACACACTCATTACATATTACAAACATTTTATTTTCCTATTAAGTATATATTACTTAATATAATAAAACTCATAAAATTAAAGTCAATAATTCATCATAAAAATAAACCTGGGAATTATGCACCCCATAATGCTTCTTTTTCTAAAAATTTACCATGATGCCCCAATGAAGATAGATATAAAAATCCTTAATAAGATATTGGAAAATAGAATGAAACAAATCATCAAAGAGATCACACATAATGGCCAAGTAGGTTTTATGTGAGGCTTGCAAAGATGGTTCAACCAAGGCAAATCAATAAATGTAATACATTGCATAAAGAGACACAAGGACCAAATTCATATGATGATGTGAACAGATGCAGAAAAAGCCTTGGCAAAATCCAAAACATATTCATGATAAAATTCCCGAAGAAAGTAGGTATAGAAGGACCTTGCTTGAATCTGATAAAAGCCATTTATGGCAAACCAATGATCAACATCATATTGAATAGGGTAAAACACTAAAATGTTTTCCCTCTAAAATCAGGATCAAGGTAATCACTTCTGTTTAACATAGTACTCATAGTACTCGTATCACTTCTGTTTAACATAGTACTCAAAATATTAGCCAGAACAATCAGGAAAGAAATAAAAGGCATACATTTAAGAAAGGAAGAAGTTAAATTATCATTATTTGCAGACAATGTGGTCCTCCACATAGAAGGATCCCAAAATACAGCAAAAGCATTCTTAACCAATGTCAGCAATGTGGTAGGATAGAAAATCAACACACAAAAATCGACAATGTTCTTGTACACCAATAAAGAGCACAATAAAAAAGAAATTAGGAAAAAATATCTTTCAGAATAGTATCAGGAAAAATTAAATACATAGGAATTAACTAAAAAAGTGAAAGACCTCTATAATGAAAACTATAGTACTCCAAAAAGAGAAATTGAAGATAACATCAGAAAATGGAAAAAAAATTCCCTGTTTCTGAACAAACAGAACCAATATTTCTGATATATAGATTTAATACCTTCATGATTGGGCCATAATTTTTATATCTTTCTGGCTGGAGGCTCTGATTTGAATTCCATGGTCTGATGTTAAATAGCTAATTACCAGTGGCTAAAGCCATCTGACGAGACACTTATGCATATACCTCTGGAGGTTGAAGCTGATGAGAACATAGTAATGAAATCTCAATCAAAAAATCAACAGCATACTTCACACAACTAGAGAAAGCACTACTAAAATTCATGTGGAATCAGAAGAGTCCCACAGTAACAAAAGGAGTCCTGGGCAAGAACAAAGCAGGAGGCCTCATAATATTTGACTTCAGGTTATACTACAAGTTACAGTGATAAAAATGGCATGCTATTAGCACAAAAACATGTATGTAGGGCTGGGGATATAGCTTAGTGGCACAGGCACCTGCTTAGCAAGCACAAGGTCATAAGTTTGATTCCCAGTACACCCCTCAAAAATCTCAACATATATGTAGACCAGTGGAAGAAAATAGAGGCACATAAACAACCTCAGATAACCTCACCTATTTGATATTTGATAAAAACATCAAAGATCACCTAAAAACATATGTTGGAGGAAAGATAACCTCCGTAGAAAATGCTTCTGGAGAAACCGGATATCCATATACAGAAGGTTGAATCTTTACCCATATATCTAACCATGTGCTTCCAATATCTAAACATAAAAGTATAGACACAGACTTGGCGAGCGCGAATGCCGGGACCTTGGCTGGGAAGTTCAAACTGAATGTATTTCTCTGCACTGCTGGGGGAGATGTGGCAGGGCGGCCCAAATTGCTGTGGCGAGACATGGGAAAGTGTGGAGCGCTGGGCACCAGAGACGCTCGGTGCGGCGGATGGGAGGCAGCTTGGCTGGGTCCGAGCACCCTGGGGGCACAGCCAGCTTGATCCCTCCCATCTCGTGAACCTGTGTGGCTCGCCAGCGACTGGGGCCAGAAATTGGCTTTTTAGTAGTGGCAGCATGGGGCGGTCTCGGAGCTTTCACTCCTCGGGCAGGCTACGCAAATCTGAGCGCCGAACCAGGATCCCGCTCTGGTCCTGGCCCCCGCAGCCAAGGCCCTCAGCTGTCTGCAGTCCGCGGCCAAGGCAGCATGAGGAGCGCAGAGGAGAGGAGCATCCCGCTCCCTCCCCCAGACCCGGAGAGCGCGAGGAAACAGAAGCATCAGGGAGCGGCGGATCGCGGGTGTAGCACAAAAAATTGGCACTTTGGAACCTTCCTGCCTGCAGGGATTCTGAAACTGGTGAGCTATCTGCGCGCCGTGACCGGATCACCGAGTGGGGGAGGAGATCCATCCCCATACCTGCAGGGAACCCTGGGAGGGCGGGGGAGCGGTCTTACACACCTCACCCAGGTCTCTCGGTAGGGAGTAGCTCACCCCACAAAACAGCATATGAACAGTCTTTTAAGCGGAACTCTCAGCAGAAAGCTTAAGGGACATTCTTCCGAAGAGAAGGAGTCATTGGAACAGCCTTTGCAACAGACCTTTGCCTGGTGAACTGCCTGGGTAATTTATTGCTCAATATTTTGAATCTGATACCCAAAAATGGGAAGACAGAAGAACAAAACGCAGTCTCAGAACACAACCCCACCCAGAACAAGTCCTGGATGCGAGGATACAGGGAAACTAGGAAGCCACATACCTGCAAGTTCTGAAACGATTGCATCCGAAATAATGAAACAACTCCATCAGGCCATAGAAGAGCTTAAAGCAGAAATAAGCCACATACCTGCAATGATCTCTCAGACAAAAAATGAACTGAAAACTATAATGGAAGAAATGTTCCGTACACATAGAGAAGAAATAGATAAAAGATTAGAAGAAAATAGGAAACAAATGGAAATGTTACAAGAGCAATTTAGGAATGAATTACCAAGAATGAAACAGGT
>PVLD010002149.1:0-19877 GCA_004027595.1 Dinomys branickii
TTTCTGTTGTTGAGAGGATCAACTGTCTGACTAAATTTGCATGTCTGTATATGGGTCCATACATCTACAATTCGAAGATATCAATGGATAAAGCAACAACAACTGTTGAGACCATATCACCTTGTCTATAGATTAGTTGTCATTGTACTATTTTCTATGATAATGGGTGTCTGTTTGTCAATAGGTTTTTGTACTTTTATGTTTCTAAAATAAAAAAAAAAAATTAGAGCTCTCATATGCATTCATACTTTTGTGTTTATTTTACAGCAAGACTATTTTACATAGAGAAAATAAAATTTACATAAACTACTGAGATATTTGAGGTAGCACATCAGATGGATTTACAGTTTTTGGCTTTAGAATGACTACTGTACCCAAACATAATGTAAAACCTTAAACATTGTCTTGACATTCTCCACCATTAACTTAAAAGAGGTAAATTAGCAGCTTACCCATTCAAGATTAAAAACAGAATGATGCAGAAGAAAGAAAATGCCTGTCAAGTGATTTCCAATAGGATGGACCTGTGACAAAGGTTACATTCATAGAGGTACATAGACCCCATTTCCTCTTGATTTCCTAACTTAGGCACATACATACATTATAGGAAACTATGTAAGAATGAAATAAATAAACTACCTCCCCTTTCTACTAATGGTGATTTAATTTGGCCTTTCAACATGGGAATTTGGGAAGGGTACTGATGTTATCAATCAACACAATGATTGCCAAGAACTGAAAATTTTACCTGACTTGCAGGCTAACAGTTGAGGTTGCCAGTTTCGTGGATGCTTTAGAATATGTAAGATGCCTGGTCAGAGACAAAGGAAAAGTTTAATACTCCCAGAGACCCCACGCAGAACAACCACATTTAAACCAGCTTACAAGTCCTACTTCCCCCTGGGCCAGATTCAGAGAACATGGTAACACTTGGCTGCACTACCAGAAAGGGGCTTTAAGGTTTGGAAATCTGAATTTTCAGAACAAGCACCCAGGAGGCCCATCCTGGCTTTACAAGGAGGTGCTGTCTTGGCTGTACTAGGCAGGCAGTGTGCTCGCAAGGGGACCCTGCTCAAAGGGCACCTGTTATGGGGTAGCTGGTATGAGGGCCCGTGTGTCTGCAGGGCCGCGTCAAGCACAGCTGTACCGCTCCCCTTAGCTGCTGGGTAGACCCTGCGTGGCACACCTGTGCGTTTCTCCCGCACACCCCGAGGCCCTCGGGCAGCTGTCCCTGAGCCGTGCAGGGCTTTTGGGCCACGTCTGAGGTGGACGCTGGGCAGGGATCCGCCCGCACACTAGTGGACACCACTGGTGGTGACCGTGCGGCGATCAGAAGGTGCGAGTGCTTGTGTGCAGCTCATCTCCCTGTTGTTAGAAATGGAGAGGAGGAGCCTCAGGCGGCTCCTGGGCCTCCTCAGTCCAGGACCTCTTGCCCTGTACCCCCTACGGGGGGGGCAGCTGTCGCTCCCACCCTGGAAGCAGCAGTCGTGTCCATTTGAGAAAGTTCATTATGCGTGATTTCAAAGAGCACAAATATGGTGAGTTTAACTTCCCTGTCATGTGGAACTAGCTTTATCTAATTTTGTTGACTTTCCCTGCATAGTCGAAATATCTTCAATTGATTTTTAATGTTTCTTTTGTTTAGCCCATAAGATTTCTTAGTCACATGAGATGAATTGTTAGGTGGGGAACATGTGCAATTAGAGTAGTGGGGGAAGGAAAACACACACAGCCACATGCACCCACACACACACCCGTGGTGAGAACTGCAGGAGGAAAACCTAGGCACAGGAGGGGTATGGTCTGGGAGGTAGCAGCGGGTGAGGAGGCTCCTGGAACAACATTGTTCTGAACATCCGTCCCACGTGGCGCCTCAGCTTGTGTATGCTCGCTGAGACTGAGGGCAGCTCACATAATGGTCCCGGGGGCTGCAGAGGGATTAGAAGTCACCATCCTGAAGTTCCAGTTGAGTGTTTGTCCTTTTACCGTGTGATATTTCATGTCATTTTGTAAGCACTGACTGACAGCTGCAGGCAGAGCGTGGGCCCTGTTTGGGGAATTAAGAAATGAAGAGTGGTTTGTACTGTTGGGAAGTCGCAGTCCGTTAGTAGCATTGCCTTGCTAATTATGCTCACCGCCCGCCTCAGCACCAGGAGCAGCACCAGAGCCCCGGCAGTCCCAGCGTGACTCTGACTAGATGAAGGCTTTTCAGTGTCGCATGTTAAATGCGACTTTGTGGAGACTGGCAGGCGTCCGTTCCCTTCCTCAGAGTGTGTTGAATCAAATCTGAAATCTCACATTCCCTTCCTGTGGCATGCCTGACGCCCTTCAGCACTTCCCTTTGTATGCCATTTGCACCAGGAAAGCACATGTTTGGTGACGCCCATTTTCCTAGCTCTGTAGTCTCCTCCCGTTCTGGAGTGCTGCTTGTGCTCAGTGATGTTTGAGTCTTCAGTGGTTTCTCTCAAGCTGGTTATGGCTGAAGGCATGTGACTCCGGGCAGGCTCTTGTAGCGCCACCCTGGGAGCACTGAGGTCGCGCGGCTGTCCCCACAGCAGCAGGGCGGCTCCCTGGTGGGGATGCTATTTCACTTTTCCCATTAAAAAATAATTTATCGAACGGGTTATATTTTACATGTGTCCTACAATAGCAGAAACAGCATGTTTTAATTAAAACTTGGATACATGCTCTGAGGCATGATCTGATATTAGTCCTGAGCAGACATGGACCCAAGGATTTCCCTGAAAGCGTGTCACTGGTGACCTTGTGTCACACTGCTGGTCTCTCCCCTTTCTTCTGTGCTTTCTCCTATCGTTCAGCGTGTGCTATCTTGACATTACTTAGTTTCTGCCAGTTCTGTCTGCCCACAGTCAGCACGGCAAGGTCGCTGGCTTCATGCCACGGCCGCTGTGCCCTGGAAGGGACACAGAGGCGTCTTTGCCTATCTGCTGCGGTCGTGTCTTCCTTTTATTCTGGATTTGCCTGTCTTGTCTCTTGGGCATCCAAGTGCCCTTCAGGGTAGGCACGCTGCTTGTTTTTTATCTGCCACCTTACTTGAGTAAATGTAGAATCTTAATGGTAAGTGGCAGATGCATAGATTAAAGTGAACTTCCTTTCTGGACCACTGGGATCCTAAAGTATTATTGGAATTCTAGTGTGTTGATTTTGTGTTTCGCTTTTTTCTTTAGGAAAAAGAAGAACATTTTGAATCTGTTCAGCTGAAATCCTCACGATCCCCCAATATATGAAGTGTTCATGCTCTGGGCTTCAGAGGAGTGGCCTGCGAAACCCATTCCCCCTGTGCAGGACCAGGGTTAGGACCTGTCCTCCTGATGGCTGGGCTTCCCGGGGGGCCGTGCTGCAAAGAGGGAAGGCGGAGAATGTTTGATTGCCTTACCACGCGCTCCAGAACCTTTGAAACTGAGGAATGCAAACAAACTGGGTCTCAACTGCAGATAAGCTTCACTCAGGAAGAGATTTACTGTCCACACGTATGACTGGCACCACGCAGTGCCCTGGCACTGGGGTGCATGCCATGGGACCAGCAGGCGGCCTTCCCCTTTCTCCTGTCTGTGCAGTGAGTGTGCTCTGCAGCGCGGAGGCGAGCATATGCCTGTGATCCATTTATGTCTTGTCTTTGTTTATATTTTGGAAAAGATTGGAAAATTTTTCTAAGGTATAATTATTTTTCCCATTATTTATTTTCCCAACAGACCTTAAATCATCTTTTCTATTAAAAATGGTGAGCAATGAAAGATAATAAACTTTTCATTTTTGTAGGGTATTTTCTCTTGATTTCAGAAACTTATCAGTAATATTTTAGGGGGAATTAGCTTGTTCTTGGGTTATTTATTTCTAACCGCCTTTGAAACTCCATCCTGGTAGAAACTGGTAAGAAAAGTTTGACCAAAAGCTTGAAGGAACCTTAAAAAATCTAAAAGACAATGAGAAGCCTTGACTTACGTTAGTGTGTGGGAGGTGGGGGCCTTACAGCGGGGTCTGGAGACAAGTGGGAGAGCCCACGTGCCCGTCAGTCACACCAGCTCGAAGAACAGTACGTGGCGCCTGTCCGTAAGCGCGGATGCCCGTGCGGGTACTGGGGTGACTCTGTGCTCTCCTTTCCCCAGGCTCAGCACGGGAGGTTATACGGTGGTTTTTCTGCTATAAGACTTTGAGGATTATGGATTATGGTGGTCTTTTCAAGCTCATGAAGCAGGAATTCAGTTTTGGAAGATACATAATTATATTCACGATGAGAATGTGGATGTACCTAAGAACCTATGAAATAAGCTTATTCAAAAGTGACCCAGGAAGTTGTGGTATTTCTTTCAATAGGTTAGTAGTGTTCATGTGACTTATTTGTTGAAAAAAGTTTGAAGATGGATTTGACTAATTTTGTGTAAACTTTGTTTGGAACTGGGGAAAAGGGGATTTTCTTGGTATTGGTGACCCAGGTATTCTGGTTATTTCCAATAAACAGTGATCATTGTAGATCTTCACCCAGATTTTATAACAGCTTGTGACTGGCCTGGAGTGGCAGGGCACATGGGTGACACCTGACGAACGTGCCCTAGGTGTTTCTGTGAAATAGGGCTTGTAATGTGCTGTTTTGCAGGTAGTGTCCTTACTGCTGTGCAAACTGGGGGAGTGCTCTATGTTTGTCTAGCGAGTGGGTGAGATGCTAGACCATTTGCCGCCGTGGAATGGATATTTGTGTCGTGTGTGTCTCTGCTCTTGCACGTGCGTATAGATGAAGTTGTCATCATGTTATTTTTTGTTGTGAGACTCAGAGAGACTGTCACTTAGCACCAGAACTTCTTGAACCATTTATAAAGCAGGAATTTTTTGGCAGTGTTCATTTTTGTCCAGGACCAGAGTAGCAGCATGTCTTCACCCACTTTGATAAAAATTTAATCAGAGGGATGAAATATATTTAAAGTGTGCCCATTCTGAGCTCAAAGCTGCACAGCTGGACAAAGTCGAGTGGCTCCCCGGTCACCTGTCACCTGCTCTCACCTGCTGTGTGTATGTGTGTGTTCCAAGCCGTAGAGATAATTGGGCTCTGGCCCTGGCCACTGCCTTCTTGTCACTGGACTAAAATCTCTGACATGTCAGAAATGCCTTAAAGTTTAATGAACTCTCTGAAAATGCTGTTCATATTGAAGAATTTATCTTCTAATTTTAGATATTAAGCAGATGCTGTCAGCTCAGTCCCAACTTGGGAAGGGGCTGCCTGTCCTTTGGGGCTCCAGTGGGCTGTCATTTAACCCCAAGGGCTAAAGAAGGACAATAGAAAGAGTATTAGGAGGAGAATTTTGACAACCATACTGGCTGTAGAATCTAGTTTTATGTCTGGCCTCTGCGAAGCTCAGCAAATTGTGAGAAGGCATAAACAAATTTAATTGACATTTGTTCTTCTTCCCCCTCCCATGGTAGAAAAATTGTTTTTTGTTATCTTTCTGAAAAATACATTTTTGAAGCCTTAAACACTTCATTAAATCAAGTGTCACCCGTAACATCCCTTGGCATCTGTCATAACTTACTTAAATCAATTTTCCACTGGATGAGAGCATGTCTTCTATGGATGAAGTCTATCATGTCATTAACAATGTTGAGCAATTGGATATGTGTTTACTTGATTTAAAGCACTAAATTTTATTATTGACTTTCTCATTCTTTGGTTCCTAATAATCACATTCTAACTAGGATTAAAAAATTTCATAGTGTTTTTGTTTAGAGTTTTGTCATTATTTTCTTCCCAAAGATAAACGTGACTTAAGTTAGTTGGTTGTGTAGAAGAACTGCTTGGGTTGGGTCACTGCCTGCAGTCATGTTCACAACGACCCATCTGGCCAGCAGTCGCTTGATGTGTCTCCATGGAGCTATTGTCTGTGGCTTGAGGTCATTCCCAAGGGGAAGAATTGTATCTTTTCTCTCCTCCGTGTGAAAAGAAGTGTCCTGGGGGTTAGGGTGAGAGGGTGACTCCGCTGCTGATAGTCCACGAGTGGCTCACATTTATCTTTTCACGAGTGATAGGTGGAAGAGACCCTCAGAGGACGTGAAATTCCCCCTCTTCGTTCTATAGCAGTTATAAATACAGAGACCAGTCTGAATTAAGGTTTCCTTCTGGAGAGATTCTAAGAGAAGAAAACTTTAAAAAAAATCCAAGCGCCTGCCCTATTCCTTGCAAACCAAAGTGGAGTCCACGTCCACAGCAACTGGGATAGGCAGGCTGGAGCCTGGCACGCTGCTGTGTGCAGTTCACGGCGGGAGAGGAGGCATCTCTGATCCATGGGACCTGTTGTCTCTGCTGCAAAGACTTGGCTCCGCCGCTGCGGCCTGAGAGAGGCTGGGGATGAGGAACAGAGGGGCAGCTTCCTGCTGACAGAACTGCCCATACTCCCTGGCCCCACAATGTCATTTAAATTCTACACTTTACATATTCCTCTTTTGATGTTTTTCCAATTATTTAAAAGTACAGTTGCCTTCTTAGCCCAACAGTTGTAAACAGGAGGTAGGCTGGGGTTTGCCGGGCCCTGGTGTGGATGACCACAGTCATACCAGCGCTGGTTAGAAGAGTCCACCTGTGTGGGTGCTCTTCAATTTGAGCTCACCGCCTTGGCAGCGAGGTGAACATCTGAGTGTGCGAGGAGAAAATAACCTATCACCTACCTTCAGCAATCCACTCACCCTCAATGGCAAGTCAGATACTCTCCTGAGTTCTCTTGCAGTGCTGGGACTGTGGATATTAACTAGCAGAGGATAAAATCAAAACAAGTAAATTGGTACACAGCAAATTAGCAAGATAGAGTTTAACATCTTCTGTCATGGAGGCATATGTGATACTGCCAAGTGGAGTTAGAAGTAATATTCCAGCTTATATGTGAATCCATTTTGGGCAACCAAATGCACTAAGGGATGAGGCACAAAAGTAGCTCCAGCACAGATTCTTGAGAGCTGGCCCTGGAGCCCCTGCTTTACTTGGGCATACCTCAGTCTACCACAATTACCAGATCCTACTTTCACACTTAAAGAACTTCAAAAGACATTTAGGATCTCTTTACTGTTGGTGTTCAAGAAACATCTTGAATATCCTTGAACTGAATGTCCCACTAAGGCTTTTTATTTGCTGGAGTTTTCTTTATCTTATTAATAACTCCTAGAAGGAGGGCCCTAAAATAGCTTGTAAATTTTGGTAGAACTGGTTGGAGGGGGACATTGTTTCCTTTATCTCAGGTAACTAATTTCACATCATCTTGACTGCATTTGATGAATGAAGCAGGGGCTTGCCAGGAGCTATGTGGACATGAAGACCAGAGCTGCGTGGCTGAGTCTGCCTCTTCCTCTGCTGTGCTTCAACTCTGTCCTCTGTGTGCTCCTTAAGCCAAGTTCCCTACTGTTTAAAACAGCAACTGCTTATTTTATCACATAAACTTGGATGGGCAGGAAAACATATTAATATCTGAGTGAGGACAGAGAATACCCCAAGATCTCTAGGCACTCCAAAAATCAGTGGTGACTGAGCATGGAGTTAGATTCTAAGAGTGTTTTAATGGATGAGATACATCATTTATCCTGAGTCCCTTAAATTCAGGAAGTTTTGGAAAGTTTTGCAAAGCTCAACCAGTTTTATATTCTGGGAGAATGAAATGTTTCTTTTTGTTCTAAAAAAACAAACACTTATTTGTTTTTAATGCTTTAAGTAAAAGAAGTTTATAGCAACTATTTTTCTTATGCAAGTTTAAACATTGTATTGCTTTTCCATGTGAGAAACCCACAGGGCAGATAAGGAGCAGAAGGGAAGACAGATCCTGGGAAGTCTGAAGATCTTGCTCCGAGGGGAAGGGGAGCAAGCAAGGGGGCCAGGAGGGAAGGAAGCGGGACTTAAAAAAGGAAGGAAAGGAAAACACGTTGAATGTTTTAAACAATTATTCTGGGCTCACAAGTTAGATGATGCATTTTCAAACCAGAAACCAGGTGTACATCAAGGAAGGGGAAAGTAAGGAGAGAGTGGGGTGACACTGTCTCAGCGTCCGGCGGGGCCAGCCTGAGGTCCAGCCTACAGCCCGCGCCCGCGCCCGCGCCCGCGCCCGTACCTGAGCTCCCTTCCTCTCCCTGCAGCCTCTACTCTGCGTTTGCCCTGAGCGGGTGCTCACTCTGAGCGCTCTCCTGTTTCTCCTGCAGGTGCAGCCGCAGGGAGAGTAACTTCTGTCATTTGGCGATGTTGACTCTCTCACTCAGGCTACCCCACGTGCTCCCAGGTTCTTGTGAGACCACAGGGACTCAGGACCCCATTGCTCGAGCACTGGTAGGCTTTGCATTGGTTGACGTGGTTGTGGATTCAAATGCATCCACAGAGAAGAGAAGGATCTCTCACAGCTGACGCCTCTATTAGAGCCCAGTTCTGTGGGCTTTTGTGTACCTGTTCATTGTTTTTTGGGTATTTAAAAATACTATCAGTATTTCCTGTTTGTCTGAAGCCTTATTTAGTCTGTACATCCTTCTGATCTCTGATTTTCTTTTTCCCTCTATTTTCCTTGGTCACAGTTGCCTCATTAAAATATTGTCTGATCTTTACCTTCTTAAATGCAAAGATTATACCTAATTCCTCTTTTTCTTTGCGGACTACAGTGACTTCAAATCCACACATTTACACCCTGTCCTTGGAACTTGAGAACATTGGTTTATTGGGGGGAGGGACTTTGCATAAATGAAGGCTGTCAAGATGAGCTCATCCAGGTTATTGCGGTGGGCACCAGACCCCACTAGAGAACATGGCAGAGACAAAACAGGTGGGGGTGATGTGCCCACAGCCCAGGAAGCCTCCCGCCTCAGATGCTGAGAAAGGGATGCACAGACTCTTCAGGGCTTACAAGGAAGCATCGCCCTACACAAGCTGTTTTCAGATTTCTGGCCTTTGTAACTCAAGAGAGAATACATTTTGTTTTTTGAACCACATTTATGGAGTTTTCTCTGTCCGTGGTACCTGATGAAGGATCTGACAGTTGTGTTCAGAGTAACTTTTCCTACATTAATAAATGATTTGCAGCTGGGTGTGGAGGCACATGCCTGTTATCCCAGCACTTGGGAGGCTGAAGCAGGAAGATTTCTGCGAGTTTGAGGCCAGCCTGAGCTACAAAGTAAGTTCAAGTCCAGCCTGAACTGCATAGTGAAACCCTGTCTCAAAAAGACAAAATGCTACTAAAAAGTTGACAGAAATAGGACAGTATTGGCAAAAATAATCCAGTTTTAGGTTGCCAACACTTTGCCTATTTCCTCTTTTATTTAGGTGACTGAAACATTTAAGTTTAGCAACAAGCTTGTGTGCCTGAGTGCTCTTCCTGGGATGTCACTCGGCCACAGGCAGGGAGTGCTTCCTGAGGAGGGACAGGGTACTTCCCTGCTCTGTGATGAAGAGTATTTGGGGAAAACCACTGTCTGCAGATCATAGTGAGTGTGCAGGACGGGTTCAGGATGCTCTTTACCTCAGAGCTGTGTTTCAGTAACTCTGGGGTGTCTAACAGCTTTGGCTTCAAACTCTGGGCTGGGTACTGTCACATGATGCCTGTAGTGCTGCCAGTTAGTGTCTGGTCATGGTGAGCTGTGACGAAGTCCAGATTGCTCTCTAGCCCTCTGGTAGGGGAGCAGCTTGAGTGCCAACTATGTGGATGTGGAAGGGGCACAGTTGGGTGATTCCTTCCAACATCAAAAGTAGAAATTACTCGCAATCTATGTGTTCATGTTACCTTGACAGACTCAAAAAAGACAAACCATTTTCCACCATGCTGGAAAACCTCGAAGGTTTTATTCCCAATGTCTTTACATTAATACAGATGCTTTTTATTTTGTGCTCAGAAAAACAATCTGTTACACAATGTAGCTTTAATATACAACATAGAAACTCATCCTAAGTTAGTTACAACAAGGACCTACAAAAACTTCATAGGAAAAAACGTTACCTAATATTGCCACCGTAGTTTTGGGGAGACTGACCCGGTCAGACCTGTCACCACTGTCAGCTCCGTAAACAGTGGTTAGTTCTGTGCTCTGGGGAACCATTAATAATAGGGGCACTAAAATCAGCCTAGAAAGTCCTAGCACGTCACTGTACTGTACAGTCCTCAAAAATAATTTATGTACTGCTTCTAAAAAAGGGTTCTTGGGTCCTTTTGTTCTGTCTCTGCATTCTGGAGTGGCACGTGAGCATGTGTGTCTAACAGTCTAAAAACAAGAGCTGAGCTGGAGCCGCAGTCACAGCGATGAGGTGGTGGAGTCCAGGACTTCGCGCCCGTTGCACACTGTAGGGACATAGGTGCTGGCAGAGGCTGCAAGACAGAGCAATAGGGGGCTTGGTGAGGTGGCCGCAAGGGAAGGACACTGCGTGGGGTGAAAATTAAGGTCCAAACCCACTTTAACTTGGTTTTGACAAACGACTGTTTCATATCAACTTGCTAAGTATTTTCTGCTCAGCATCAGTTTGTGCATTAGAACAACTTCCATGCCTGTTCAGCGCCATGCAGAGAGAACTCGTAGCCTGATGACTGCTGGAAGAAGTCTCTCAGGGGTTGGAAATAGCTTTGATAATCCACAAACTGGTCAAAATGCATTGTGTAAAACCTAGGGTCCATGGCAAATGTTTATAATTTGTTAAATTTGCTAGTTTCAATGCCTGTAAGTATTTTGTTTTCCCTATGAGCTCTGAGCTCTGCTCCATGGGGCCTGGCCGGAGACCTCATCATGGCCCATGCTGCGCTGCCGTAGGAGCAGCAGTGAGGGCCGTGTGCTGAGGGCTTCAATTTCACCGAGGTTACCAAACTAGCCCTGACCCTGACCCCAAGATCATGTCAGAGAAAGCAGTGTCAGCAGTCATGATAGTACGAGCATGCATGTTCGCCCTTTCACGAGAGTCAGTTTTACCAGGTATGGTTTTTAGCTATGGACTTGCTGGCAAAGTTTGGGTTCTATGAGAAATCCAGCTGCACGTAAGTTTTATTGACTTCACCTTTAACGCTTTTTATTTTCACTGAAAGAAGACAGAAGTGTGGGCCCTTATTTGTTGTGGGATGAAGGCCACGATCAGGAGAGGCTGGAGGGAGAGATGACCTTCTGAGAACTTCCAGGTCTCTGTGTGGCCGTCCCTGACCTGTCCATCTGGACACTGAGCAGAAGAGCTGGCCTCAGGGCCACCAGACTACAACCAGACCACACCGATGAGACCTGGGCCTGTCCTTAGGAATCACAAACTAATTTTACACCGAAATGTGCATGTCTCGTAGTGGCTATGTTCTTGCCCCATAAATTACATTTTGCATAGGAATGTTTTAAACACAAAGCAGTAACTGTGAAACCTGAGATGATGTGGCATTCAGTGGAGAGAATGTCCTCTGGAGTGCTGAAGTCTTTCCCTGGATCTTAATTAGGGACACAAAAGGCCCTGGATTGCACACTGTATCTGGATGAGTGTGTGAGAAAACTGCTGTCGAGCTGGGCAGGGGCGGTGGGGGAAGCTGCTTGCTGTGACTGAGTGAGGCACACGCTGACTCTTTAGGGGCCCCTCTTTTATCATTGTTGGGAGCAGCTTCACATTTCTTTACACTGTGAGTCTGGGAATAGGTGCACTGTCTTTGAGGGCGGGGGAAGCTACATGCTCTGAAATTTCTACAATGAAGACATTTTAAACACAGTTTATGCCGGACAAATACTTGCTGGAAAGTGGCTGGAATAATAACCCCACATATGAGGACTTTAATTTATTCTTTACAAAGTCTGTGCTTGACCGAAGTCCACTGTCGTGAAAACCAGGTAAGGTAAGAGAAAGAACAAGGCAAACTGAAGCTCAAACCTCTCAGGTCCCTGGAAGTGGAGGACAGAGGCTGGGCTGTTTGACGTGCGGGCTCCCTGCAGCCCCTGCATCTGCCTCCCTGCTTGGCATCTGTGAGCGGGGGCTTCACGGACACTTCAGAGCCCCTGTGCAGAGTAGCACTCTGGCTTCCATGACCTGCACCAGTTAGCGTTCCTTTCTTCAGAGAATGATCTTACCATCTTGCCCAAACCCAAAGACTGCAGCATATGCTTCCCAATGTCAGACCTATCACGAGGTCCCTTCAACTCTGTCCTTACATCTGGGTGCTTTTATCTGTGCCCTGCAACCCCAGCCCAAGCCAGTGGTATCTTGGTCCTGAGTACTGCGAGGCTGTCCCACTGGCACCTCTGTATCTACACTTGCCCACCTCCTGGACATTCATTGTCTGCACAGCCATAAGTGTACATAGATTCGGCCAGCTGTGGCTGAAAGCTCTCCGAAAATGTTTGTACCAAACATGTACAGTTTTCCTTGTCGTTCCCTAAGCAACACAGCATCACAATGATGGGTCAGCATTCCCATTGTGCTAGGGACTAGAGGACGTGTGCAGGGGTGCAGATGTCATGCTACGGTGCCATTGTGTCAGGTACTCCTGCCCCATGGACCTCTATCCCCATGGGGGCGGCGGGGCGGCCTGAGACCCGTGGACACCGAGGGGTGCTGGTTTTGAACATGGGCCACTGAACTGCAACCCCCAGTGGCTTCCTCGGGTGCGGCGCTCCCTATCTGGCTTGTGGGCTCCAGTGCCTGTGGCTGAGGCCGGCCCCCTGTGTTCGCCTCTCTGCTTCCTCTCCCTTGGTAGGCGCTCCCCAATGCAGCACGCCTGTCTCTGAAGCTTCTCTGGTGGGCTCACTCTGCAGGGAGGTCCTCTCCTCCCGGCATGCCAGGCTCCTCCTCCATGCGCCTCTGGAATCCCTCTTCCCTGGAAAGGTGTCATCAGCTGTAGGACCCAAGCCAGCCACTCCTTTACATTCTCTGCTTTAAAATGCAGTGTGGTCCACGTGCCGTTGCCTGATGTTTTGCTTGCGTTTTGTTAATTTTGTTCTTGACCAGCAAGCATGCGGAGGCTTCCCTGTCTGTTTCTCTACGCATCTCTAGTGCTGGCACAGACCAGAGCCTGTGTGAAGACCTCCTGAGTGATCATCTAAATATTCACATTTCGAGGAACAAGGGATGCTTGGGGTGGTGTAAGAAGGAGTCTGTCATGCATGAAGGCCTGGGCACAGCCTGCTGGGGACAGGCAAGCCTTCCTGTTTCCACGCCACATGGAGGTGGTGACCATCCACTGCCTGCAGAGAGACCGGCCAAGCTGAGACCAGGCCAGGCTGCTGCTGTGGATCCCACCGGTCCCTGCCTGTCCTCCAGGAGCAAGTCTGAGTAGTATTTCTGGGCAAGGCTTTCATGTCCAGACTGAAGAGCAATGACATCAGAGTGTCAAGGAGAAGAGGGGTAAGAAACAGATGCCCTTGTGCGTCTGCACTTGTCCAGCTCCTTTGCAGCCGCACGCCTGACTGTGGCAGAAACCCGGGTGAAGGCCCAGTCTTTGAAGTGTGTGGTTACAAAGCTGGGCTCTTTGACAAGGGAGGAATGACAGGGCCTGAAGAACGTCTCTCTAATGTGCACCCATGGATGTCACTCTGGGGGGCTTTAGGGCTGAAGTGTCACCTGGTCTACAGGCACATTAGGGGGAAAGCCCTACGCCAGCAGGTTGGAACTGTGGGGGGCTTCATATGTATTTAGGGTTTTCTTATAAGGAATAACAACAGCCAAAGCAGGCTTCTCTCTCTAAACCCTTTTTAGGGTGTTGAAGGGAACTGTGCCTTGCATATTTCTACTTTACCATTTCATCTGTAGCTTTTGCTGGTGCATTTTATTATGTAAAAATATTCTCATTTTTGCATATGCTGCTGAATATAGTAGAGGAAATTACTGTTTTATGAGTTTACTATCCCAATGACTTTGGCTTTCATAAATATTTCACTTGTGCCTCCAATAGTAGCCCATCTGTTATTCCCCAAGGTAGTAAAGTACATGGAAGAGTAGAGGACTATCATTTCTCTGTGTGTGTGTGTGTGTGTGTGAGATCAGCTTTTGCTATATATATTTTGATGAAATTCTTACGAGATCCTTAATGGTGCAAGCGTAGCTCATTTTCTTTAGTGTGGTTAAGCAGATTTCTGTAATCATTCTTCCTGTCTGAAACAGGAGGTGTGTAGGCTTGCTTTGGCCTTCCTAGGACCCAGGGTAAACAGCAGCTGTTACTCTAGGCTAAAGTGGTGTTTTTTGCCATTCAAAGTGAAAACTGAGGACAACTGCAGAAGTTGTCTTGTTTCACTAGTGATCATGAGAGGGAAATTTGCACCTATAGATAGGCACATTTTTCTTCAGTACAGCCAAGTGGCAGCTTCGGCTGGCTCTGTGAAACTTCCTCCTTTACTGGTAATTCTGGGTGGCTTGGATTTGTAGAAAATGACTACCTTCCCAGGTGCTGGGCCCTCAGTCAGGGTGAACATACTTGATAGATCAGTACTGGTGCCAACTGTGTCGGTCAGTTCAGTGACTGAGGCTGGCTCTTAGGGACCAGTAGCTTATGATACGTCTGTAATACACCACACTCGGGAGAAATAAAACAAGTATTTTAATAGGAGAGATGTTCCAGTTTGCTCCCGTCCGCTCCGTTTCTCTACAGCTGGTGACCCCAAATAGCTGTTCTAGGAGGTCTGCTGGCTTAGATATTTTAAAGCAATGGCCATGAAATCTATGTCCGCTGGCCACCGTGGCCTTGCCCTTCTGCTTGGTCCTTGGGTCTGTTTAGTTTCTCATCGTGCTGACATGGCACAGCACATCCCAGAAGTTCATCTGGGAAAGGGATACTGCATCACTGGCTTGATCATCTTACTAACAAAGAATTCCTTATGGAAAGGTGCAGATACCCATTGTATGATCCAAATAGTGGTCTTAAACTATGAACAGTAGATTAATATGAAATTATATCAGCTACACTGGGGAATAAAAAATTTACAAGCCCAAGACTTAGTTTCCAAACATGGATATAGCCATAGGAGGTCACTTCTCACTCAGTGATTCTTTTCCTGTGAGTCAAGGAGAAGACATGGGTTGTCTCATGACCACTTAGTTCCTGCATCAGCAGACATTTCATGTGGTTTCCAAATAACTAACTTGTAGTAGGAGGCAAGGGTATGGCAATGTAGTTAAGCAGCTGGACACAACCTACCAAAGGTGGAGACTTACCACTGGCCAGGAGCAGCCTCAGCAGGTGAGCAGGACTTGCCTGATTCATTACATAGCCCCAGAGCCTGGAGCAGACAGTTGGCTCAGAAACCAGTGGGTGAGTGAGCTAATGATTTGTCCTGTCTTCATTTACCAGGTAAGGGTTCCTGTCCCAAAGCCTCTCAGATCAGACCAGGGAAGGGGTACCTCTGGGCCCCTTTCCTTCATGCAGGGAGGGAGTTCTGCTGTATGCATTAATCTTTCCAGTTAGGGACATTCTCTAGAGAACTTCACTTGCACCACGTGACAAAGTAGAGAACTGAGTATATTAAACTATGTTAAATCTTTTGCTTGTTCTAAGGTATAAAGCACATGAAACTGATGTATAGGTACCAGTTGACTATATAAACATTCCCTTTCTAAAGTGCATTTATGCACAGAATTCTGAGCATGACACCAGCATCACACAGATGAGATAAACTTGGTGCCATATGGAAACATGTCTGGCCACAGGTGTCTGTACTGAGCTCTAGTGCACAGCTCCTGGGCTGAAATCTGTTCAGTTGTGCAGGTGAGGGGGGACAAAGACATGGAGTGAGGGAAATCCTGCCTCCGACTTAGACATCTAGCCCAATGCTACTAATAATATACCTCCGTGTGTCTTTGTTAGATCACATTTCTGAAAGGATTTGTGGTTCCCTTCTCTGTGGGCAGCATGGCTGTGGGGACCACAGGAGACTCCAGTGAACGCAAGTTATGCTGCTGGGCTCCCTAGCATGGGGCTTTGGAGGGGGTGAGTCTGTACCTAGACTGATAGGTCCAGATTTGGTCAGGGAGAGAGCCACAGGGAGAGCTTTCAACTAAAACCTCATTAAATTTGCAGATGTTGATACTCACTGTCAGATACTAACCTGCAGGTTGAATCTTAAAACTGAGCTGAGGCAGAAAATCTAGAGAGGTCAGAGGACTCACAGAGCAGGTTTTGAGAATTTTATTTATGACTTCAGTTGCCAAATTATGAGGAACCCAGTAGTGAGGACCCTGGTTTTCTCATCTGGACTAAGCCTGCCTGGCCCCAGCTTCAGCGGTCACTGCTATTATAGAAGTGGACTGTATTTGCTTGGGTGGAAAAAGACTAGAAAAACAGTGAAGAGAGTAACTTAAGGATTGGGAAAAAGCAGTTTACAGCAGTGTTAAGTGGAAGGCAGGAAAGGTAGCAAGTGCCAGCGCTCTGATACCAGCAAGGCTGCCTGTTCCGCTGGGGATTCCTTCTCTCCTCCACGGGGAAGGGTGCAAGGAGGTTCCTGGAAGGCTGTGGATCTTTTGAAGGGAAAACAACTGGCTGCTGGCTGTCAGGACTGGATGTACTCGGTGTATTCTCGGTGGAAGCAAGTGGCTTGCCTTTCTGAATGCTCTAGGCTTGTCCTGTACTGCACACTGGAGATTTATGTGTATAACATGCTCTTGCCAGTGGTGAGGCAGGTTGTTAATTCAGTTTGTATTATCAAATAACTTGCCAACCTGTGGGGTCAGGCTAGCACACGAAGTCACTCTGCGACTCCTTGGATTAGACTGAGGCATACGATGCTGTTTTTCTGCATCTGCAACGTGGAGAAGATATTGGACATCATGCAGCACTTCTTCATGAGGCCACATTCTGGCCTGGCTACTCTAAATCCAGCTCTGAGCCTTGGTGTGGACGAGGCCAAGCCTGATCCTCGGGTCGCTGCTCTCTCGCTGTGGCTCTGTGAAATATGATGCCAGTCCACTAGAAGTCTGTTCCCTTGGTCTGTTTGTACTGCTAATTTCATTGCAAAATGGAAAGTACTATGTAGTGAAGAGTAATTCCATGAGTTGAGCAGCTCATCAGTTACTGTCCAGAGAGGAGACTTTGTGAGTGAGGTTTGGTCAGGGAAATCATCTCCATCTGCCCACAGGTCCTCAGGGACCCAGGTGCGGGCATCGCTGGTCAGCAGAAGCCTCTTGGCTGACGGTGCTTCTAGTGCTATGCAGGCATCTAAGTGGTCACCACGGGTAAGAGAAAGGTGGACCATATGGCCAAGTGGTAGGTACATGACAGCTCCAAACACACGGGGAACACACCGTCCCTCGCCCCTCTCCCTGGTGGATGCCCACAGTCGTGCCTTTCTTCTGCCCACAGACGGCAGAGGGTCTCCCGCCCCACACCGCCGCATCGCACCGCTTGCCTCCTTCCGACTAAGCAGCCCACATGTACCCATCGCACACTCTCAATTTCCTGTCTTCAGGAACGGCTCTAGAAGTCCTTTTGCTTCGCAGGAGAATGACGTACAGAATGATGTCTTTTCTTTTTCATCCCAATACAAAGAATATTTGCTTATACGTGGGTGGGAGAAGTGTGGGGGATGGGTGGAGGACGTCAAGGTCTCCGAGTTGCACTGCCTGTGGTGAGGAGGGGTGTGGGTGGCCACTTTCAGTACACCTTTCCTTGGGGGCTGGGTGTTTCTGTCCCTGAGACCCCTCCCAGGCCTCCACAGGGAGTGTGGGTGTGTGGGAGACACCACCCATCCTCTGGTCCAGTCCTCTTCCTCCTGAAGGTCATCACAGGCCTCAGTGAACTGTCCTGGGTCAGTGACTGTATTGGATTGACAACTGGTGGTCAACTGATAGCACTCAGCTGAACTGAGCAAGTGAGGTGTGGTGACTGTTGCCAGCAGCATAAAAGGCCAAATTGGAGAAGAGGAAGGCTGTTGGGAGCCACCTGGGAGCTGCGACAAGTTGTAAGGAGCTGTCGGTTCTCCTGGAGGAGCTCGTCCTGCTGGCTCCCGATGAACTCGGCTGTTTTCATCCTTCAAGGAGCTCAGGACCTTGTTATTGCTGAGAACGGCTTCGGTTCGCTGCGGGGAGCTCTGGTCCTCACTCTGAGCATCGCCTCCTGGCTCCGGAGGGGAAGATGATGCACTGCTCAGTCTCCTGGAGAAGCCTGTTGTGTTGGCTTTCCTGATGGGAACTCGGCTGTCCAGATCATCGGGGGAGCTCGGGACCTCAGTGTCGCTGAGCACGGCTGTGGTACTTTTCGGGGAGCCCTGGCTCTTACTCTGAGCGTCACTTCCTGGCTCCAGTACATCTCTCTCAGACTGTTAGCACAGGTCCTTCGTCCCGCTGGCACAGACTTTCCAGCTTCCACCACTGACCTTTGGGCCTTCCCAGCGCAGATCCATGAAACCAGCCTGCATGAGATGTTGTCATGGGCTCTGGCCCTCCAGCTGGACTCACGGGAGGCCTTGTTATAGGCTCTAGGTCTTCCGCTGAACTCATGCAGGACATTATGGGATCCAGGCCCTCAACTGGATTCTTTGGTCTTTAGTGTGTGGACAGATTTCCTGCACTGTTTTAGTTTTGGGTGACTATTATAAATTATCTTATAAAATATGTGTCCTGTATTGTTCGCCTTGCAAGAAAAAAAAATCCAAATCGACACAGTGATGCAGCGGACAAGGGTGCTGGCCAAGGCTTTCACTCTTGGCCACTTCCACTGAGGCATCTGGGTTATCTGTTAGAGACCAGATTTCTGTCCTTTGCCTCAGACCCCAGATAGGTCCTTTCTGACCTTCACTTATCTGAGGGTGGGGCCAGGAAATCTCCATTTCACAGAGTGGGGGGAGGTTTGCACCTAAATAGTTGGGAGCCACTGACCTATGCATATAATTAATGGAGAAGGGTATAAGGGTCTGTTGGGCTCTCATTGTATCCCAGGAAGGAACGGCAGCAAGAATGAGGAAAAGTAGACAAGAGACAAAAAGCTGGGGGCGGGTGGAGGGCCTCTCTCCTGAGCAGAGAAGGGCACCTGCTCAGGAACAGCAGAGCGTTTATTTATACTCTTGAGAGGCTGACTGATTTCAGCCTTGCTCGCTGCCCGGCAATCAGTTAACAAGCTACAGTGGTTTGTTTACATGCTTTGAGGAGCCTGTTCTCAGGCTGACTTCGTCGGTCCTGCACATGTAATTATTTTCTAGCTTCAGCGGCTCCCAACAGAAGGGTTCAAGTTTTAGTTTTCTTCTGACTTCTACTGTACTAATTAATCATGTGCGGCTTGAATTGTTCTTTTGCACGGAGCAGTAAGTAAAACATTTCTCAATTAGTGAGTTTTCCAAGATGGCTTAATCATGTTCTGTCTTTCATGCCTGCTTTTGAGTTTTGGCCATGTTTTTCCATCTTTCTGGGGAAACTTCTCAATTTAAGAATCAGTACCAGTACCTGTGCTGCTATTAACTTCCTCGGCTGCTGTTGAGAGGCTCACCTACTACTTTCTGACTACAGCTTAAATGGGAATTAAATCCTGGATGAATCCTGGATCTGGAGTGTGGCTCAGCTGAAACGGCCCTGGGCTCTGAGAGGTGGTCTGTGTCTCCTGTGAGTCTCAGCAGGTTCAGTCCTGACTGTGATGAACAAACGCAGTCCCCGTCGCACTGCGCCAGCTCTGGGCCAGGCCAGGTTTCCCTTCTGTGGAGCCTGCTCTCCGGGAGCTCTATGGAGAATCCCTGTCCAAGATAAGTATAAGAGGGAAGCCCTGTGGAACCCCAACCAGCTCAGCCTCAGCAGGAGACCATGGGAGGAAGACCAGGAAGATCTCGCCTCGGGAGATAGGTGGATTCCTGACCCAGAGAGCCGGGAGAGATCACAACAGAGTTGTTTTCAGCCCCTGAAGTTATGGAGAAGTGTGCGGTGTGCAAATAAGGGAGAAATGAGGGGACAGCAGGCGGCCCGGCTGACTCTCAACCGTGCGTGAGTTTCTTGCCTCACC
>PVLD010002149.1:19977-51585 GCA_004027595.1 Dinomys branickii
TCCCGGGTCCGTCCCTGCTCCCTGCGGAGGGTCGGCCAGAGGCCTGCACGAGGCTTCCTGGGTCCGTCCCTGCTCCCTGCGGAGGGTCGGCCAGAGGCCTGCACGAGGCTTCCTGGGTCCGTCCCTGCTCCCTGCGGAGGGTCGGCCAGAGGCCTGCACGAGGCTTCCTGGGTCCGTCCCTGTTCCCTGCGGAGGGTCGGCCAGAGGCCTGCACGAGGCTTCCCGGGTCCGTCCCTGCTCCCTGCGGAGGGTCGGCCAGAGGCCTGCACCACAGATAACCCTTCTCCTCAGTGGTGAAGTGATTGCGGACAGCCCGTGCACACCCACTGGGTACTCTGCGTCATCTCTAGGGGGCCTGCAATTCCTACAGCAACGTGAGTGCCACAGACAGCTGCTGCACTGCATCATGCGGGGAATAACAAGAGAACAGAAAGATGCACGTTCAATACAGATGCATTGTTTTCAAATATTTTTAATGTACTTTGTTGAATTTGTGGATTTGCAGTTTATAGATTTGGAGTTCTCTGTGTGCAACTTCAGTAGGATATGTGCTCTATATTTGAATGCAGAAGAATTTAAGGGCATTTCCTGATTTATCAAGTAGCACCCTGCCCTGTGTTTAGGAGGGAAATGGAAACGCTGGATAAACACTGGGTTCATGACCCTTGAATGGGTTCCGTTCCAGTACACAAAATGTTGCCAGGTAGGAAGCTCTGTGGGCCCAGGGCTCCGTCTTGGACTTTGCTGTGTGCCCAGTGCTTAAAACCTCCGGAAGGTGGGAGAGACTCGAAGGTTGAACAAATGAATGAATCTCACGATAGTAGTTCCCGTTTATTAAAATGGGAAAGATTTTAATTGCAAGTCAGGAGACCCAAGATCAGTTCCTAGCTCTTGAATCACTGTACATCCTTGAGAACTAATTTCAGTTCTCAATTTTCTTACCTACAAAGCAGAACTTGTGGTTTCTGGTACTCATGAGGACAAGTAAGTCCACAAACATAAAACTACTTCGAATAAAAGATGCGGAATTACAAATGACAAATGATACCCGTCACTGATACCCTCTTAAGTGCACAGGGCTATTACATAAATTCTTCACTTTGTTACATAATACTACTTCATTGATTTGGTTTAATTAGGGTAGTATTGCTGAAACAGTGAGGTCTGAATTTAGACTTTTTAAAGAAAAAAACATTTAAAATTTCACCACGTAAGAAAGTGTTCGCAGAATGCTGGACTAGGTAGGCCCAGGTAAGTGCACCTGGTCCTTATTAGCTGCACAGATCCCCAGTGGCCACAGTACATTATTTTCAGGCAAACGAGTATTTCTGAGGGGAAACTTGACCAGGTAAAGTGTCCTTGTTTTACCTTCAAGCATTTCTTAATTCTCAGTATATGTAGTAGAAAATGCTGCCACTTCTGAGGTCCTGGGGGCTGGGTAGTGAGATTTTGAGCAATGTCTGTGGAGACTTAGGGCCATTGTCAAATTGTTCTAATCATCACCAACAGCTTTGTGTGGTCCTAGGACCCCCAGGCTGTAACTGGCTGCACCTGCCCTGCATCACCTCCCTTTGTCCCCTGGAGAGCCCACCAAGAGCTGAGCATGAGGGGAATCTACCAGCTCACTTCCTGGGAGAGGTACATGATGTTGTAGTGAGGAACTAAGGCTTTGAACTAGGGCTGTGGACTCTGAATTCTGCTTCAGCCGCTTTAACATGCCCAAGCCCTAATGCAGAGGGCCTGAACCATCTCCTTCCCATGGGACTAGACACAGCACCCAGCAGCCGCTGCTCTTTGCCTACGCACTGTGCCCCCAGCACCCAGCACGCAGGTTAGGGCTGCTTAGCACAGCACCCAGTAGACACATGAGGGGCTACTTAGCATGCTGAACCAAGATGTTTCTGTTCCTGCCGGGTGAGGTGCCAGCCTGGTACTCACCCTGAGAGTAAGTGGTCCCGGCTCCACTGACGCTGAACCTGTTGAGGTGCAGTCTGTGTGTGACCACGTTCTTCTGGGGCTGGAACAGCACGATGTGCACCTTGGGGGCAAACAAACAGCCCAAGACCACAAAGCCGCTCAGGCTCACGGAGATGCACATGGTTGTCGTCTGTACCTATAAAAGAAGATGGCCCGGTCAGTGTTCCGTGGGAAGTCAGTCACTAACATGCGCTCTGAAGGGCACAGGAAGAGGAGCTGGGTCAGTCATGGCTCTGTGCTCAGTGAGCTGGGGCAATGACGGGAGTAGGTTGGAACACTCAGATTTCCAAGTGAGGGCTGCCTGTGTGGGTTGCTCCTGAATAACCGCTGAGCAGTCACGTGGATTTTCTTGCTTCATTTCCTCATATTTGTATAAATACATTCATGCAGAATCACTGAAGTCAGAGAGGTAGACAGCAAAACATAAACATTCTGTGGCTCAGTGGCCAATTGTGGTGGTTCAGCTAATTGACCCCTGTGGTTTTAAAGTTCTGCTTCCTCACATATCCTCTGCCCTCAAGCTCTGGGTGCCTGTGAGGAAGAGGCTCCTTCTGCCGCTTTGGCCAACTCCTGAGCAAACAGGCCACTACCTGCTGGCTCTAGGCTGTGACAGCCTTGGCCAGTCTGGTAGAACTGGTGTTTCACAGGTATATGTGAGAGGGTGGCGAACTCTACCCTTCCTGCCTTGGTCTCTCCTATAAACCGAGATGAGTGGCACCACTCACAGTAGGGCAAGATGAATTTTCAAGGAACCCTTGTCTAAATCATTCTCTAACCCACACTGAGGAGGAAGAGCTTTAACACTGGGACCTCCTCTTCCCAGAGCCCCATGAGCAGCCTGCCCTGGGCCATCCCCAGAAAGGGTCGGTTCCCCCTGGGGAGGTGGGCAGGGCAGGCCCGGCTCTGCCCTGGAAACCCAGACTTGAGGAAAGCTAACTTTGCTGCACTGCACAGAGATGCTACTACATGAGGGTCCCCCAAGAACCAACAGCAAAGGGCAAGGCGGGCCATGTGGGGGTCATCCATGGGGGAGCCTGGAGGCTTTTCAGAGAGCTGGAGGGGGACAGGAGATGCTTTGGGATGGAGCAGAAGCCCCAAGTGACACCTCAGACTACAGACCTCCAGGCTAATCACTGGGGAGAGCAGCGGGAGGAGAGGTGTGGAGAGTGACTGGGACGCTCACTCCCCACCCTCTTAGTCACCTTCCCTCTTGCCCTGGACTTGGAGATCACAAAGATGCTGGCCACCCTGCCCAGCCTCCTCCTGGTTAGCCCTCTGTTGGGGCTGAGGGCACAGGAGGGTGGACTGAGGTGTGCAGAGGCTCCTACTAAAAAATGACTGCAGGCCTTGCTATGCAGGGGCACATAGGTCCTGGGCTGCTTGTCCATGGTGTAAATGTCCCCATGCCGGACTACAATGCAGCATGGCACCTCTCATGTTCACATGCCTGGTATCACACGTGTCTCTGGGAGCTCGCTCTGGGCCTGGGCACAAACAAGCACTAACAGGTCATGGGAAGCAGGAGTGAAGTTGCATTTGATCATAGTTTGTGCACCACATTTATCCAGTATGAAACCTCTGCAAAGCCCAAGTGTCCACCTCCCGATTTCAGTTGCTGGCTTCCTGCAGGGAGCCACTCTGTACAATATTCCTGCATCCACTCTTTGGGTACCACAAGTTTCCACAGCTGTGAGTTCACCTTCCTCCAGGAACACCTGATGTCCCTTGTCACCTCCATCCATCCCTGAACACACTCCTCTCGCCGACGTGGCTCCTAGGCACTGCCCCTCACCTCTGTTTGCTCCATGACTTCAACACCTGCCATCTGGATTCCACCCGAACACTGATATGTGGCCCAGCCCTGTCCTTGGGGTTCCGGATATACCACTCAGTGGCCACCTTCACCTATTCCCCTGGATACATAGAAGGTATTAATATGAAGCAAAACTCGAACTCCTTCCCCAAATGTCCCCGTTTGAGCAAGTGACACCCAACCAAACAGGTACAGATCCTGGGCGCCCTCTGGGTGTGCTGTTAAGCTTCCCCACACACCCACCAGCAGCAGCTCTGCTGGGGCTGATCTCCATGGGTCTTGCAGGGCTTTGGCTGGCAGGGCTCTGGCTGGCTGGGCTCTGACTTTCTTTTCAAGATAACTGTAGCAGAAAGCTTCAGAGGAGAGAGGGATAGCACCTTTCCCTGAGCGAAGGCCAGCACGCCCTGCTTGTAGGCAGAGGAGCTCGGGCTTGGCTATTATGATTGCTGAGTCACAAATCCTTGTCAGCATCAATAAAGCTGGGAAGGCTAACTTGTCACCTCCCAAGGAAAGTCTCAGACACTAGGGTTTGACAGATCTGGAAATGAGTGTGGAATGCCAACGGGCACATGGCTTTTTACTTTTAAGGAAGGCCTTGGGATGCATAACAGGGCTGGAGGAAAGTCTGCGAATCTGTGGCAAATGTGCTGGCCAAGCTGTGGTCAGCCAGGGATCAGCAGTGCTCCACATGCCTGTCCAGGAGGAGAGGCAGGTCAGGTCTGGGGAGGGTGCAACCAGGGGCAGCGTTGCAGCCATCTCCACCTCTCTTCTAGGAGGTGTGGTGGGGGTGAGGTTCCTCCCAGTAGGACTCAGGTGCACCCGAGCCTGTCCTTGGAATATGTGGAGTGTACCATAGTGAGCCCAGCAAGGGACGGTAGGGAGGGCGGGGCCCAGAAGTCCAGACAGCGTGGGCAAGAAGAAGGGCACAGCCAGGTCTCCTCTGTTGCCTTCTCTCCTGCTGCTTCCATCATCCAAGATGGCAGAGGCCAGAGCTTCTGCAAGGAGCCTGACTCTCGTGGGGAGCTCTGGCTCTTCCATAGGACAGAGACCATGGGAGTCATCTGGGAAGCCCAGGCTGGGATGTGGGCTCCCACTCACCGGGGCTGGGTTTATAATGCCAAAGTGCTGTGTTTCAGAAGGAACAACCAATGTTAAGGAATCTAGATAGATCCTTGCAACTGACCGAAGTGCTGGGAAACTACCTTTGCCTTTATATTAAAACAGGGACAAGGAGCCACAGTGAATGTCCTGGATTCAGGTGGCCATGATGTGTTGGTTAAAGCTGAGATCATCCAGAAGGCACTGGCTTTGGAGTCAGGGGATTGCTGGAGTTAGAATGGGTTGTGATGGTCATGATGACCCTGGCATGTACGTTGGGCTGGGTGTGCCCAAACTGACACACCCTAGGTGTGCCAAAACCTTTGCCCTTGGTTGGGTGAGACACAAGGAGTCCTTGAGTGCACAGAATGGAGAGCTGTGTTAGGAGAAAGGCCCTCACAACTAGGACCAAGGTCTCACTATCTCTAAGGGTAGCTGAAATCTATGTGCAACAGACCAGTTGGCTGGAGGCATCTCCTCATTTCTGCCCTCCCTCTACTCCCACTAATCTGTTAGTCAAGGAGAGGGACCTTGCATGACTACTCTGTCTCTAGGGTCCATGAGTGCTCAAACATGTTTGGAAGACACGAATTCACACAATACTATTACTGATGGCATGACTACTCTGTCTCTAGGGTCCATGAGTGCTCAAACATGTTTGGAAGACACGAATTCACACAATACTATTACTGATGAATTCCTTCAGGACAATGTTCCACCCAAACATGGCTGATTTTATCTGCACAATTTGAAGTGTGTCCTGGATCCCTGATGACTCGGGTTCATTCTTAAGCTCTCCAAGGAGCTTTGGTTGTGATACAACAGAACTCCTGGATAATTTGTGGAAGAGCCTTTGAATTTTTGAGTTCTTACCCAAATTCTTGCTCTGTCTCAGATGCTTGCTGTAGCTTCATTTAGTTCTGTTTGTTGGATCCTTTGGGATCCATCCTTTATATTAAGGGTAGGTAATTCCTGGGAGTATCAAGGACATGGATTTGAATAAAATATAAACTCCTATTATTTCATAATGGTGTCACTTGGAAGTTAGTTATCCCCTAGGTTAATTATCACCCAGCAGAGCAAGGTGACATGGAGGGCCATGTCCCTTCCTTTCCCTCTTATCTTTCACCATGTCACTTTTTGCCTAAGTAACCAAACAACAACAAATAAGCAAAATAATTAAATAAATAGTCCCAAGACTAAGTCCCAAGACTAAATAATAGTCCCTTTGCTGGTATGATCTGGTTAAGTCGCCAGTTTCTATTCATTCCCACTGACCCTCATCCCCAGTCCATTTTCCAACTGAGGGAAACTAGTGTGACTGCTGTCTTAGTTACTTTCTCACTGCTGAGACAAAATACTCAACATCCAGAGTTAAGGGGGGAAATGTTTATTTAGCTCACAGTTTGTAGACGTTTCAGTCTGTAATTGGCTGGCTCCAAGGCAGGGTGGCATTGCACTGGAGAAACAGTTCATGGTGAAGAAGATAGCAAAACAAAAAGGGCAACCACAGCTCTTTTTATCCTGTGGATCTTATCCAGGCTACTCAGGGTGGGTAGAACTCACACCTGTAATTCTAGTGCCCTTGAGCCGATACTGCACCATGAATCAATTCTAGCATCATACAGTATAGATCCAGCCTCCTCTGAAAAGCCCCACCTATGACTACATGAGGCTTTGAGGGATGGCAAGACACAGCCATAACAGCTGCCTTCTGGTGATCATTACTGTTCCATCCCAGGAGCATTCTCTGGATTCTCTAATGACTTCATTTGTACCTTCCACTGAGGTGTAGAGCAATACATCTCTTCAGGATGTATTTCCAGGAAGATCAAGCTCTTACTATTCCAACTCTTGTGACACCTACAGACAATGTTTGTGAAGCCTAATGATTTAGCCTAACAATATTTCAGTTTACTAGTGATTCTGTGTTAATCTCAAGTCCTTTCACATTTGATATTTTCTCCAAAGCTGGGATATAAATCTTCTGAAGACTAGAGCAGCATTTTATATTTATTTGTAACTCACCATTGGTGGTACAAGTACTGAGACATAGCCTTTCTCGATGCTCAATTCTTTCCAGTTGCCCTTAGATTATTGGATACTTTTCTAATGCTGCACATTCTCTTTGGACTCCTGTTTCTCTCTGGGAATGTTTTAATCTACTCTGTTCTAGACCAGAGTGAGGGTTTAGTGTGTGAATGCTTACAGGGTTCTGGGAGGTTGGTGAGGCAGGGAAGTGGGGCAAGGATGGGGGAGGGTGTGTGTGTGTGTGCAGGAGTGCTCTGCCCCTGGGCAGTATCACTTGGGTCCTGCTAACTTCTACATGTAGGAATTTGGGGCCACATGTTGTGTTTTACTTTGATAAGGGAAGACAGGAATCTAAATATTTTTGGTCAAATTTTCTAACTTTGACAAATATTTCAAAACAGTGTGAGCCAAACTAACCCTATCTGTTGGGTCCCTCAGGGTAGAGGTTTTAACTTTGGCTCTAAAGATCCCCAGTTCAGATTGCAGAGCAGCAAGCAAATGAGAATTGCTGAAGCTTGGTCCCAGACACCCTGCTTAGCTGACTCAGTGCACAGATGGACACGAAAACCACCATGTTGGAGGTTGCAGCTACCTCTTGTATTTCTTGTGTAAATTCAGGGTTGGTGGTATTGGTAAGGAATAAGATCTCCCCCTGACTTCTGCCTTGGGGTGAAATCAGGTATCCTCTGCCGATCCCATTTAGCTGTTCTATCTATTGAGTGTTACAAAGTGAAAAGAATAATTTTTAATACATTAAAGAGCAAAGTAAACAACAGATAACAGCAAACAGGAAGATGCATCTTTTGGAAATGGGAAGGGCACCAGGAGAAGGAAAGGTAGGAGAGGGATGATGTCCCGTGCACAGCTCCCCTCAAGGATGTGAGCACTATGTACTGCAAACACGCACTGGTAACACTTTTAAAATTAAGTCAGTTTTTAACTGAGAAAAATTGTGTATCATATTTGACATGATGTTCTGAAGGAGAAGTACATTGTAGAGTGACTAAACAGAGTTAACTGACATCTGTGTACCTCACACACTCCCCAGTTTTTATGGTGAGAGCGCTTAAAATCTGCTCTTAATGACTGACTATGGTGACCATGGCATTCCACAGGGACCTCCAAAATTTTCCTCCCTATCTAACTGAAATCTTATATCTGCTGCATCCTCCTGTGGGGAGCAGTTTTCTAGATTCTAGTGAATAGAAGATGAGAGCTTATGACTACACATGGGCCAATTCATTCTGTGAAATCGTGGGGTAACTGGAGGCTGTGCACATCTGGAGAACTTTAATCTACTGTGGCCTCAGAAATACAGAGGATGGGTGCTGAACCCCAAACATCTTCAGGAACCTTGGTGAGCCACCACCATGCCTCCCCGACCAGCATGCATGGCAGATGGAGCACCCTGGGCACCATCTAGGGCCTTGGTGACAACTCCCAACACCCCTAGTGAGTCTGTGGGCACTGGGCTGAACTCTGGACATCTTCAGGAACCCCACTGAGCCACTACTCTGCCTCCCTGACCAGCATTTGAGGCAAGCAGAGCCCTGGGCACTTTCTGGGGCCTTGGTGGCCACTGTCTGCACCCCCAGGTCCCCATAGGAGTTGGGATGACACCCAGACATCTTCAGAAAGCCTGGTGAGCTGCCCCCATGCTTCTCCTACTAGGGTGTGAGACAGATGGAACCCCAGGCAGCATCTGGGGTCTTGGTGGCCCCTCCCCACAACTCTAGTGAGCCTCTAGGTGCTGGGTTGAACCCTGGACATTTTCAGGAACCTTGGTGAGATACCCCTGTGCTTCCCCCACTAGTGTGTGAGGCAAGTAGAGCCTGGACACCTTTTGAGACTTCAGTGGTCACTCCTAGCACAACCCACACCCCCGTAGGAGCCCAGCTGAAATCCAGACAGAGTCAGCAGCCTTGGGGACTCCACACTCACACCTCCCCTTCTGGTGTGGGAACCAGGTTGGGTCCTGGGAAACATCTGAAGCCTCAGTGACCACAACTTGCATCCCCTTCACTCTTGTGGAAGCTGGGCTGAAATTCAGACAGTGTCAGGAACTCCAGTGAGCCTTCCGTGCCCTGCCTGCACTGGCCTGGGAGCCAACTGAATGCAAGAAAATTTTGTGTATATCTGGGACTCCACACACCAGCACAGGAGCCACACTGAGTACTGGGGATCTTTGGACCCTCACTCCACCACTCCCACACAATTGTGGGAGTGAGGCTGAGCTCCAGGGAACCTCTAGATCTTCAAAAATGACAAAACAAAGAAGAAAAATGCAATCTCAGACCTCTACACCACCCAGAACAAGTCCAGGAAACATCAACACAGAAGAGTCTGGAAGTCATATACCTGAAATTTCTGAAATGATAGCAACTGAAGTAAAGAAACAACTCAATCAGGCCATAGAAGACATCAGGTCAGAAATAATCTCTCAGGTAAAAAAAATATGACAACAATAATGAAAGAATTGTTCAGTATATCCGAAGAAGACAATGACTAGAAAATAGAGGAGCATACGTAACTCAAGGAAACCTTGAATGAACAATATAGAAAAGAACTAGAATGCATGAAACAGATGCAAACAGATATCCAGGCAATTAAAAATTCCATTGAAAGCTGGCAAAACTGCCTGAATGAAGCTGAAGATAGACTTTCAGACCTTGAAGACAGCATTGCCACTAACAAACATGAAAGGATCTCTTAAAAACAAGGAACCAGGAAATAACAATTCATCAACTGCAAGATGAAGCAAAGAAAAACAATGCCAGATTAATAGGTATCAGTGAAACAGGAGGTAACAACACCAATGACATAAAAAGACTATTTGCAGAAATAATAGCAGTAAATTTCCCAGGCATGGAAAAAAGAATCAGACATACAAGTAAGTGAAGCACATAGAACTCCAGTTAACCATAACTAAAATAAATCTACACCCAGACATATAGTGATCTAGAGCCCAGAAACTTAATAAAAGATCAGAATATTAAAAGCTGTTAGAGAAAAGAAACAGATCACCTATAAAGGAAAGCCCATCAGGATCAGAGCAGATTTCTCAACACAAACCAGATGTCAAGAAGAGCTTGGAGTGAAGTATCTCTGGTACTGAAAGAAAACAACTTCCAATGCACATTCCTGTACCCTGTAGAGCTATCTTTCAAAATTGATGGAGAAATAAGATACTTCCATGACAAAGATCAACTGAAGAAATTCAGGAGCGCCAAACCAACCCTACAAAGAGTACTAAAAGATAATCTAGAAAGAGATAAAACAGACCACAACTTCAAGAACAACAACAGAAAGGAACCACCAAGCAGAGCAAGCAATTAAACGGAGGGAAAAAGGAGGACCCAACAGCAGGAAAATAACATGACAAAGATAAGCCAGTACATATCAGTTATACCCATCGATGTAAATGGTCTCAATACACCAGTCAAAAGAAGCAGACTGGCAGAGTAGATTAAGAAACAAAATCCAACTCTACGCGGTATACAAGAAACACGTTTAACTCAAAAAGGAATTCATAGATTGAAAATTAAAGGATGGACAATAATACTCCACATGACAGGAACCCAGAAAAAAATGGGCATAGCTATTCTGTTTGCAGACAATGTGAACTTCAAACCAAGAACAATCAAAAGAAATAAAGAAGGTCACTATATATTTGTGAGAGGAAAACTTCAAGAGGAAGAGGTAATAATCATGAACATCTATGCACCAAATACAGGAGTACCCAATTATATAAGACAAATTTTAACAGCCATGGAAAATGAAATAAGCAGCAACACAGTCATAACAGAGGACTTTAAGATATCATTGTCACAAAGAGACAGATCAACTAGACAAAAAGCAGCAAAGAAATAACAGAACTTAGCTGAACTTGTGAACAAGTAGACTTAGTAGACCTTTACAGAGTGTTCCATCCAACAGCATCAGAATACACATTCTTCTCAGCTGCACATGGGACATGCTATAAAACAGACCATATGTTAGCCCACAGAACATGCTTAAGTAAATGCAAAGGAATTGAAATTATCCCATGCATACTATCAGACCATACTACTATGAAACTGGAAATTAATGACTAAAGAAATCACAAAAACTCCATAAACACATGGAAATTAAATAACACCCTCCTGAACAACCAATGGGTCACAGATGAAATCAAAGTAGAAATTAAACACAATTAAATGAAAATGTAGATAAAACTTACAGGAATCTGTAGGATGCAATTAAAGCCGTCCTCAGAGGGAAATTTATAGCAGTGAATTCCCATCTAAGGAAAACAGACTGAGCACAAATAAACAATCTTATGCTGCACCTCAAGCTTCTAGAAAAAGAAGAGCAAGTCAAACTCAGAGCCCAAAGAAGACAGGAAATTATAAAGCTCAGGGCAGAAATTAATGCAATTGGGACTAAAAAAATATAAAGAATTAATGAATCTAAGAGTTGGTTCTTTGAAAAAATAAATAAAATTGATAAACCCCTAGATAACCTTATCAAAAAAAGGAAAGAAAAAGCTGAAATACATGCAATCAGGAATGAAAGGGGTGAAATCACTACAGATCCTGAAGAAATTCAGATGATCATCAATACCTACTTTGAAAATCTGTACTCTCATAGGATGGAAAAGACAGAGGAAATGGACAGATTTCTACATACATATGAATTACAAAATCTGAATGAAGAAGATATAAAAATCCTGAATAACTCAATATCATCCAGTGAAATTGAGAATGTAATAAAAAACTTTCCAATGAAGAAAAGCCCAGGTCCTGATGGATTCACAGCTGAACTCTTCAAGAAATGTAGTGAAGATTTATAACACCAATTCTTCTCAAACTCTTTAATGAAATTGAAAGGGAAGGAATTCTCCCCAACTCATTCCTGGAGGCAAGTATTATCCTGATACCAAAATCAGAGAAAGACCCAACCAAAAAAGAGAACTACAAGCCAATCTCCCTAATGAATATAGATGCAAAAATTCTCAATAAAATACTAGCAAACAGAATACAACAAATCATCAAGAAGATTATACACTATGACCAAGTGGGATTCACCCCAGGAAAGCCAGGATGGTTCAATATATGCAAATCAATTAATGTAATACACCATGTCAATAGAGCCAAAAACAAAAATCACATGATCATTTCAATAGATGCAGAAAAAGCCTTTGACAAAGTTCCACATTCATTCAGGAATAAACCTCTACAGAAAATATGAATAGATGGCCTTTACCTCAAACTGATCAAAGCCATCTATGACAAAACAATGGCTGACATCATACTAAATGGTCAAAAATTGAAAGCTTTCACTCAAAATCAGGAACAAGACAAAGATGTCCGCTCTCCTTACTCCTATTCAATATAGTTCTGGAAATACTAGCCAGAGCAATTAGACAAGAGAGAGAAATTAAAGGAACAAGGATAGGAAAGGAAGAAGTGAAATTACCGCTATTCACAGATGGCATGATACTCTACATAGAACACCTCCAAAACTCCACCAAAAGGCTTGTGGACTTAAAATCCAAATTCAGTAGCATAGCTGGATACAAATTTAACACTTAAAAATCAATAGCATTCCTGTACACAAGCAACAAACAGACTGAGAGGGAAATTAGGGAAACCACACCTTTCACAATAGCACCTAAAAAGATGAAATACTCAGGAATCATTCTAACAAAAGAAGTAAAAGATCTAAGTGGTGAAAATTGTAGTGCTCTGAAAAAAGAGATCAAAGAGGATATTAGAAAATGGAAAGATATCCTTTGCTCATGGACATGAAGAAGTAACATTGTGAAAATGGCCATACTCTCAAAATTTTTGTACAGATTCAAAGCAATCCTCATTAAAATTATACTAGTATACCTCACAGACCTAGAGAAAACATTCCTAAAGTTCATCTGGAACCAGAAGAGGCCTAGAATAGTGAAAGCAATCCTGGGAGACAAAGGATGGGCAGGAGGCATCACAATTTCTGACATGAAATTATACCACAAAGCTACCGTGATCAAATCAGTGTGGTGCTGGCACAAAAACAGACCTCAGGATCAGTGGAACAGATTAGAAGATACAGATACAACTACAAACACACTCAGCCACCTTATCTTTGACAAAGGGGCCAAATATGTTCAATGGAAGGAAGATAGCCTCTTTAATAAATGGTGCTGGAAAAACTGGCTTTCTACATTCTGAAGACTGAAAGTTGACCCATGCATTTCACCATGCACTAAAGTCAAAATGGATCAAAGATCTAAATATTAAAACAGAAACACTGAATCTACTGGAAGAGAAAGTAGTAAAAATCTCGAAGACATAGGGGTAGGCAGAGAGTTCATGAACAAAAACCAAACCACACAGGAAATACTTCAAAGAATCAACAACTGGGATCTCATCTTATTGAAAAGTTTTTGCATGTTAAAAGAAATCACCAATAGAGTAAAAAGAAAATCCATAAATTGGGGAAAACTTTTAGCCAACTGCCCCTCAGACAAAGGACTTTTATCTAGGATATATAAAGAATTTAAAAAATCAGGCCCCCCCAAATTCAAAGACCCAATCCAAGATTGGGCATCTGAGATAAATACATACTTCTCAGATGAAGAAATACTAATGGTGAATAAATACATTAAAAAATGTTCAACATCATTAGTCATTCAAGAAATGCAAATTAAACAGCAGATTCCATCTCACCCCAGAAAGAATGGCTGTCATCAAGAAATCAACCAATAACAAATTCTGGAGAAGCAGCGGGGAAAAAGGAACTCTACTCCACTGCTGGTGGGAGTGTAGACTGGTGGAAATCAGTTTGGAGATTCCTCGCAAAACTGGGATTGGAAGTCCCACTGAACCCAGCTATTCCCTTTCTGGGTATTTTCCCAGAAGAATTAAAAACATCATACCGCAGTGATATACATGCAACCATATTCATAGCAGCACAATTTGTTATAGCTAAATCTTGGAAACCACTCAAATGCCCATCAACTGAGGAATACATGAAAACGATGCGTATTTTTATATAATGGAGTATTACACATCTATATAAAAAGATAAACTTGAGGCTTTTGTAGGTAAATGGATGCAACTAGAGACCATATTTATAAGTGAAATAAATCGGACCCACATGTGTAAACATCATATTGTCTCTCTGGTGTAGGAACCTGAAAGAGCAAGTAAAACTCAAAATGTACAGTAGTTGATATGAAAGGGAAAGAAATTGCTCAAAGGAAGGAACAACTGGGATGAGGGAAAGAAGAAAAAAGAAAGAAGGCAAAAGTATATATGAATCGCTGGGATAACTGCACTGCTGATGTCTGATGGCGTATTGAAAGGAACCATTAATACTTAAAATGTTTTATGGTCTGAACAATTTTGCATGCTTATATCTGATAAGCTGAGCAACTGATTTGAAGACGGTATGCAATGGAACACCCATGGTGAATTCCCACCATCTTGTCTAGTGAGATTGTATTGTCTCTAATGTTTTATCTAATAATAACCTTTTATTCTCTTTAATGGCTTGAACAATCTTCCATTCTTATATCTGGTAATCTGAGCAACATCGCTGAAGTTAACAGCATGTAATATAATAACCACTATTAATTCCTATCATTGTTTTTTGAAACCCTGTATCACTTTTAATGTTCTTGCTCTGTTTTGTTTATGTTTGTGATGTTGGTATGCTGCTATTGTGTTTTTTCTTTCTTTTACTACTCCCTTTAAAATGAATGAATAAATAAATAAATAAATAAATACCCCCCCTTTTTTTTTAAAAAGAAATACAGAGCATGAAAACTATGTGCCTGAGGAGAACAAATTCTTATACCACCCTGTCAGATACTGAAATCAGAATTACTGATGTGAAAATTGCTGGTGAATGGTTTCAACAATTTTGATATTGTGATGGAAGAATGAAATTCCTTTCAGAAAAAAAGGCAATTATATGGAGTTTCAGGAATTCAACCTCTGCTAAGGGTCTATGACGATTTCATCAGGTTCTTGCATATACAGCAAGTTTTACAACTAGTCAAGGGCCCTCCCCCTCTCTCTTCTCTCCCTTCTATACACACACACAGACAGAGCATATTTGTATGCATTACTCAAGTTTTAGAAAAGGTACAACGCTGCGTTGTAATCCATTTTATAAAAGTAATAGAGCGCGAATGAATTTTTACATCTTTCAACTGATCCCAGCTTAATGTTGCATGTGTGTTTTCATTTACAGCTTGATCTGTGTTAGCCAAGTCTTGCTGTATCTAATTTAAAATATTCTCATTAGGTTCTTAGTGATTATGGCTTAGTCTTTTGCTAGTCACTCTTAAATTTAATTCCATTTTTATGTTTATATATATATTTTATGTTCTTTCCCACTAATTGTAATTGTTTGAATGGCCATGATGTTTGCATTTATCTTTGCCATTGTGCTAGTAGGTGCTGGTTAAATACTTTTAAAACATACTGAGTTAACTTTTACATGTGATATGAAGGCCTGTCATGGCATCTGTAATTACTGAGCTCATTCTGAAATGAAATAAAAGGAGTCCTTCTTAAATCCTACACCACACAACACTGACAGGATGAAAGATAAAGAACGGACAAAGATGAAATCAGTCAGGACAAAGGAAACACGAACCCGACCAAAACTCACCCTGTAGTCACTGGACGTCACGTAGAAGATGGGCAGGAAGGCCAGCCAGATGATGCAGGTGGTGTACATAGTGAAGCCGATGAACTTGGCCTCATTGAAGTTCTCGGGGCACTTCCTCGTCTTGAAGGCGTACACTGTGCACAAGATCACCAGGACCACGTCGTAGGCCAGCGAGATCAGCATGCTGGAGTCACGCACGTTGCACTTCAAGATGACTGTCTCGCGCTTCTCGGGGAGAGTGTACCTCCGGGTGCCAGGGGCCTCCAGGACAAGCCACACGGACACTACTATGACCTGCACCAGAATGAGACCCAGGCAGATGAAGACCTGAGAGCTAGGGCTGATGAACTTTGGCCTCTGTGCACCATTCTTGACCCCATCAAAGATGCGGGCGATGCAGTTTGTCTTGGTCAGCAGGGCTGAGTAGCAGATGGCAAAGGAGGTTCCCAGCCCCAGCCGGCGCAGTGCACAGATGACAGGCGATGGCCTGGCAATGAAGAAGAACGTCATGCAGTAGGACAGGCTGACCCCGAACAACAGGATGTAGCAGAGCTCCCGGCCTGAGGCTTTGACCAGGGGTGTGTTGTTGTGCTTGATAAACACAGTGATGACCACACAGGTGCACATAAAGCCCAGGCAGGCAATGGTGACGGGGCCAATGGCCCAGGCATCTTCCCACTTGATGTAGTCCTCAGGAAGGTCGAAGCATCCCGACAGGTCAGCCGTGGGCCAGCGCCCAGGCCCACAGTCCATGCAGGTGAACTCATCGATCAGGTACTCGTAGGCCTCGCAGGGAATGCAGATCCAGCAGCAGACGTCACCGGGCTGCATGCTCTTCATCTCATTGGGTGCACAGGGGTCGCTGCACTGGGACGTAGGGACTGAGTCCTGGGCCCAGTGGATGGAGTCAACATCCAGGGACAAGGTTTCTGCCCAGTGACCGACCTTCAGATAGGAGTACTTTCCACCCATGTCCTGGAAATTGAACACATTGTATCGTCCCACTCCATCTCCAAAAGTGTCAAACTTGACGATGCTGTCTTCATCTTTATTTGTGATGAATGGCGCTGTGATATGGACAATGGAAGGGGGAAAAAGAATGCTTGATTAGGTATCCTTTGTGTGATCAGTCAGTTACTTTGTGACACACACTTAGCAAGACTGACAAACGCGATTCATCAGTTACCACTGAAAGTACATATCAAAAGCTCGATCACATTTACACATTCATAGATTCACTCTCTTGACACAGTGCAGGCAGCCAGGAGCTCATCATGTAAGAAGGGGGCTGCCAGCTGACAGCCATGTGCTGCGTGCATGCAGATGCTCTTTTCCTGAGAGCTCCACAGGGGAAGTGGGCGTAACTTCAGGATCATTAAATATTTATTTATATATAGTCATCAACATGTTTCCCACTTTATTTTCATGAAAATATAAAGTCAAGGAGACTCTTGTTCATTACAGATGTATTATGTACTTCTTTTAAATAGTTCGGATGATTCACAAAGAAAAAGCTGAAAATCATTCATAATCCTTCAACTCTGAGTTTCACTGTTTGGAGTAAGTTCATTCCAACTCCACACACCCTTACGTCTATACCTGACACTCCTATCAGTGTCACCAAGCTGGTGTAGCGTGTACGTGAGTGCACATTACAGTGTGTCCCCAAGGGCACTGGGAAAGTGGCCTGCTTCAATCTGTCCCTGTCCTGACAGCAGCGGGTCTCTGAGCTTCTAACCACAGCTCCCAGGTCTCTTTGGGCACCACCTGCTGCCACCTCGTCACCTTTCATACTGTAAGTTTCTGCAGCACAGCGCCTTTCTTACACAGCACCTTGCATTTATAAGGAACGCTGCATTCAAGTGAGTGTGCTCCAGAGACTGTCAGCACAGGGGTAAGCTTGCTTCCTGAGTGTCAGCCTCCCCTGGCCTCCAGAGTTGCACATGCTCAGGCTCTCAGTCCTTCCGTGGCACTGCCCTCAGGATGTGGCCGCGGCCCGGCTTCCTGAGTGGCGGCCTGCCAAGTTTGTGCACCTTGGTCGCCTGTTTTGCACACCTGCTCTGACAGTTCTGTTTCACAGAGGTGTGTGAGTAAAACCAGCTGTGTGGCTCGCAGACTGCATGTGGCAGCACAGCGAGGGGCTGGAGGATCCATCCTGCTGGCCCCCGATGCATTTGGAGTCACTGCCAGGCCAAATAGCTCACTAGGGAAATATGAGGCCAGGGAGCAGAGCCACTGATTCTCCTGTCATCAGCTGCAGGGTTCTCAAGCACGGCAGAGCTCCAGGGGGCTTAGTGTTTCTCACACTGGACCTCCTGAGGAAGCAAGAGTGATGGAGATGCAAGAATAAATCATGTCACGGTTGAAGGCAGCTGGCATCACCGGCACTGCAGTACAACGCAAAAACACAAGCTAAAAGGAGGCAAACAAGAACGACCAGCAAGATGGCAGAAATTTTAAAAACGACTTAGAACCTTCTTCAAAATCTAATCTCAAGCCCCTCATGACTCTCATGCCTCAAAATCAGGGCCTCATCTTCAGAAGAAGCCTGCTCTGGACACAGGTCATGAGAATGGTTTCTCGGGGTAGCCCACGATCCAATTAGTGTTGACCCCCGTTTCAAACAGATTTATTTGAGAAGTTTAATACCAAGGAGACCAGCCCTCCCAGGGCCCATTTGGTAGAAAGGCGTCAAGTCCATCCCTTAGAAATATCACAGGTCAGTGGCAGGAGGAAATTAAATGGGTTCTTCCTTTTTCTTTTTCTTTCCTCTCTGACAGAAGTCCAATTAAGGAAAGACAGTAGCATGGCTGGGAAGAGGCCCTGAGGAAAGGGAATGGGGCCTACACCGCCCAGGGCCACATTCATAAATTCTAATGAAGATTGTACCGCTGGGCTCACGAGTGTCCCTAAAGTCATCGGAGGAGCTGCAGTAAAAACACAGGTGATAAGACAGAAGATGGCACCTGCCGTGGAAAAGGTCAAGAGGCGAAGGAACCAGCATCTGGCTACAGCAGACGGAACCACTTACAAACATCATGCAGCCCGAAGACAGGAAGTAACAAGAGCGGTTCCCAACCCGTCACAACCCACTGATCAGGACCAGGCCAAAGGAGCCTTTCTCACGTTCCCACCTGGGTGGTCAGCAGCTGCACAGTGCACCGCTTCACTCTCTTGGATGCTTATGCTCCAGTGAAGAAGGATCAGGAAGGACCCGGCCCAGGGAGAGGCACCTACAAGGACTGTGTGTTGCTTTGGGGCCTGTGACCCTTCAAAGGGACATCTAGGAAAGGACCCTGGAAGGTTAACATGGCCAAGGCCTCTGGATAGATATTCACTGCTCCCCTATGTACAGCCTGCTCCCCACTGCTGAGTTTCAGCACTCACAGGTGGCAGAACAGAAAGCTCTGCTATTAGACCAAGGGTGAAGAGCAGGGAGACAGGTGTGGAGGAAACAGCAGCCGGTGGAAGTGAGTGAGCCCACCCCAGCCCCCAGTTCAGGGTGCAGGATTAGGTGGCCCGGTTCTCAGTATTTATTGTAAAATTGCTGGAAATCTCAGCGGCCACTGATGCTTGGGAAGGGGCCCTCTTCAATGTGAGCTGGTGCTAGGACAACCTCTCTTTCTACCCTGTTTCTCTAACTCCTGCCCCTTTTGTATAAAGCTTTTCTCTCATCTTAATGAGTGTTTAGTTTTACAAAATGTTTTCACTGAACTACAATAAACATATAGAATATAAGTGAAAGATAACAAAGTGAACATACATGTCATCATGGTTGCTGAGAACATGGCCTATCTCTTGCTCCTGTCCCTGTCACTGAGCCATTCCTTTTCTCCAAAGCCACCACCTTAATTCCAACTAAGTATGTTAGGGCTGTTGGACCAAGTCCCATCAACTGGATATCCTGAAAGGACAGAATTTACTGTCTTGCAGTCAGGGCTGAAACCAAAGTGCCAGCAGGACTGGTCCCTGCGAGGGCCACAGCAAGGAATCTGCTCCACACCCCTCTGGCTTATGGAGTGTTGCCAGTGTGTGCTGGTGTCCTTGGCTTGCGGGTGTGTTGTGCCCACTTTCCGCCATCACTGGTTCTCTTCTCTGTAACTCTGCCTGCCCAAACTTTGCCATTATATAAGGACACTGGTCACACTGGATTCAGGCCATCTTAGTCACTTTCTTCATTGTTGGAAACACAATACCTGGCACCCGTAAGCTAAAGGGGGGAAGGTTTATTTTTGCTTACAGTTTGTAGAGGTTTTAGTCTATAAGCCACTGATGCCAAGGCATAGTGGGTTGGCAAAGAGCGTTGCAGAGGAATAGCTGCTCGGGGCACGGTGACTGAGACACAGAGAGGAAAGGGAGGAGCTGGGAGGGAAATGAATGCTTCCAAGTCACAGCCCGTGACTGCCTCTTCTGACCGGACTCTACCTCCTAATGGTTGGTCAGCTATAAAGCTCCCATACTCCGGTCACCTTCCAGAATCTCTGCTTATGAGTATGTGTGGCTGTTGGTCTTGGGGACATCTAGAAAGAAACTGTAGCATTCTGCCCCAGCTCCCCCAGGACTCATGTGCATTGCTTTACTCAAAAGGCACTTAGTTCACCTCTAAGGGTTGCCCAAGAGTTTCAGCAGTGCCGAAAAGTTTAAGTCCAAAGTTTCCTTTGAGACTTGAGGCAAACTCTTAGCTGTGAGCCCCTATAAAAATCAAAAGAAAGTTAAACACTGCTGGCACGCAATGGCACAGGGTAAACACGCCCCTTCAAAACGGAAGGGACAGTAGGAAAGAAAGTAATGGGACCAAAGCAGGACCAAAACACAGTGAGACAAATCCCATAGCTCCATGTCCAGAACCTGGGGCAAGCTATGGAAGGTATGAATCCCAAAGAACTTGAGCAGCCCCACCTTTACGGCACTGCTGATGATTGCAATTCTCAGTTTTCTCTTGGGTAGGCTTTACTCACTCCTTGACTTTCCCCAGATGTTCCACATTATTGGCTTCTCCAGCTTCCTGAGGTCTCCACTCCACTGCACTTTTGGCTTCACCCTTATAGCTTCAGGCATTGCCCACTCAGGGTCACCCTGCCTCATCTCCCAGGTTTTCTTCTGAATTCTGGGTTGAAGCTTGCCTGAGGCCACAACTTTTACATTGTGCATGCACATAAAACCAGCATCAGGTGGATGACACCAGTGTCTGCCACAGATCTAGCTGAGCCTGATCCTTTTGCATCATGACTGCAGAAGCTTCTGAGTACCTGGATGGCTGAGAGCTGTGAACTGAATCCCCAGATTCCCTAGGAGGCTGTTCTTCTGCAGGGTACCCTGGGGCTCTTTTGTCAAAACAATCCTTCACTTTTACAATGTGAACCTGTGAAGGGTGAGGTCTTTATAAGTTCTGTGATGCCCTCAAGTCACCTTTCTTATTGCCCTATTGTAGTATACTTGGCTTCTTCTTATTGGTTATCTTTCTATCAACAAAGATCTCCTTTGTCCCATTTTTACAGACCCTTCCTTTCTGAAGAAACTGAAAATCTTTTGCTTTTAAAATGTTTTTTTTTTGCTCCTGATTTTAAGTATAACTCTGGCTTAAAGCATTAAACAGCATCCATGCTACAGCCTGAACATTGGACTGCTTTGAAATTTCATCTGCCAGATTAGTATGCAACCTTTAATCAAAGTTTCCTGCAAAATCTTAGGATATGAGTAAAATGTAGATGGATTTTCCATCAGAGTATTACACACATGGTCTGGAGTCCAACTGCCAATGGAGTCATCCCCCGCTGAAACCTCCCGATGCTGGTGTTTACCAGCTGCGTTACTGTCAGCATTCTGGTCTGTACTTACACAGATATCTCCCATCAATCTCAGCTTACAGCATTCTAGGTCCACTTCTCCAGCCAGCATCTCCAAGCTTTTCTAAATTCTTTCCATGAACCCATTTCAAAGGCTTTTGAACCACAGTCAGGTAACTGCACAGAAGTAACCCCACTCCTGGTACCAAAGTCTATTTTAAATCACTTTCTTTCTTGCTTAGACATAATACCCAATACCCATGAATTAATTAAAGTAGTTTATTTTGGCTTAACGTTTGTAAGTGTTTCAGTCCTTAGTCTGCTGGCTCTAAGGCAGGACAGAACAACACAGGGGCATAGCAGAGGAATAGTTACTCATGGCCTGGCTACTGGGAAGCAGAGATGGAAGGGCAGAGCAGGGTAGGGAGATAAACTCTGCCAGGCCATGTACCCAGGGACCTCCTTTTCTGTACAGGCCCCACCACCTAATACTCAGTCAGCTATAAGATCCCATAATCCAATCACTTTCCAGAAGTGCTGCTACGAGCACAGGAGGTTCTTGAGGGGACCCTTGATATAAACCATCACAGGGACCTACCCTAATGAACTCATTCTACTTGGTACCTGTGTAAAGACTGTATTCCCTAATACTGTCACATTCTGAAGTACTAGGATTAGGACTGGAACATATTTCTATGGGGGAGGATGCAACTCCTTCCATAAAAACCATATACACATTTGGCTAATATTATAGTTGATATATGTATAGCCATCAAGTATGGATTCTTTTGCATCTAACATCTCTTGCTCAAAATTGTTTTGTGGTATACATTTGTATAGTTCCTTTTATTTTTAATGATACATAGCACTTCATCATACGATATGCCACAATTGATTTTTCCATTCTTTTGTTGGTAGACATTTCTTTTTAAAATTTCTTTTAAGCTCACATAAATAATGATGTGCTTTTGAGTTATCCCAGAAGCAAACCTCAAGACTAAATCTGAGCTTGAGGAGTTGATCAGGGAGGCACCAGGGGGATAGAGAACTAAGACATAAAGGAGAAAATGTTCAACATGGGCACACTGTGTGGGTCAGCCTGGGGACTGTGCACCTCAGAGTCGTTGGGTGTTGTGTGAAGAGTGTAGACAGAACCTAAGTGAAGCAACCCAACTTGTTTAAAAGTCAGGTGTGCAATGCTCACCTGTTGTGGCTGATGGGTGTGCAATTGTGTGTGTGACAGAGAAATTGTATGGGATTCCAGGTGTCTAACATTCTTAATCACTGACATTCTATTTTAGACATTCTTCTGGAGAGATGGTGGCATCCCATTTGGATTTTGGTAACTAGTTCATTCCTGACACTGGATGAATCTGAGTGCTTTTTTCATAAGGTAATTGAGCATTTGGAAATATTCTTTTCAACAGAGCCTTTGCCAGCCTCATGTATGTTGGATTTTCTGTCCTTTGAAATTTGATTTCCAGAGAAATTTTAAATCCTGGAAATGAGTCCTTTTCAAATGCTTGTGTTGCAAAGATATTTTCCCATGAATATCTATGTGAAGGCTGGTGGTGATGCATGAATTTCAGGACATTGTGCCCTTCAGCTGCTCACCAGTTCTGTGTATGTGCATTTTACTTGGGGGACATTGAGACTGGTACATTGGAAGAGCATCCGCTGTTCGTCTGTCTTGTTACCAAATCTTTAGCCCCTCTACAGCAGGGATAATGATCCATTCATTCTTGTTTTTTCACTGCATTGGTTAAGGTGGGAATGTAGGAAGCAAGCCTTCACTAAATGCCTTCTCGACTGATCACTAGACTTGCTACAGTTATCTCAAGGTCTCAAAATCATGCCAATGCCTGAGCATAACAGGCCAATTAGACGTGAACGTGAGGAAATGACCCTTGGCTCTTACATTCGGACACACTCTCCTGTGGTCAAGGCTGAGGATGACCTGTTGGGGTGTCCAGTGGAAAAAGTGAGAGTCCCCTGGGAACAGGTGAGGGTCTGGCCTATGGTGTCACAGTGCTGACAGGGTGAAACCCTTGCTGGGCAGTGACTGGGTTTCTAGACATAGTTTGCAAATTTCAGTCTCTGCTGTAAATGGAAAACACTCAGAGAAATTCTTTATGGTCTCAGCATCCCAAGATTATGACTCCCATGTCTTTTTTCTTCCCACACAGGAGCCTCCTTTTATCACAGATTTTGCTGCCACAGATCTGTATGGTTCTCCTTTTTCTACCTTCTGAAAAACGCTTGCCAGCCACATCGCTCCTTGTCAGCACTCACTTGGCAAGCAGCACACTGGTCTCTACAGCAGGAGCTGGGGATGCATCCTCCTAGAACACCTGAGTAAGGATGCCTGCTCTGAGGGAGCTCAGAGGGATTTTGTGGGCGCGATGCCCAAGAACACAGTTGAGCTCGGCAGATTCATCAGCATATTTCAATTTGGAGGAGAGATAGTGACTTCTGAAGACCTGTCCTCATGTTTCTTAATGTGACCAGGTCATAGAGAAGAGCACAAGTGAAGAATAAAACCAGAGGAAAAGAGGGAACAAAGGCTTCCCCAGGATAAAACTGGATAGAAACAGACACCCCTGACTTTGTAGAAGAGAAAGCAGAAGCATCCCATTGTTTTTTGCCCTTATGTGACTTCTCCACAGGTGCACGTGCCACACTACAGTGCACTGTGTGTGACAGGGAAGGAGGCACACCTGGGGAGACTCCTGCTTGGAGATGCTCCAGAAGTCAGCAGCACAAACCATCAAAAGAGGACTTAACCTTGAAAGCAGAGCTAATATGCTGAAGAACGTCCTCACAGTGACAGGAACACTTAATAGAGCCAGCTTCCTCATTCTTAGGCAAACGAGAGACTCCTCTATGAAAAGGCAGAACAACAGAAGTTCACTCATCCTCTGAGGACAAGTGTGCCGAAGATAAGGACAGCAGCTCAGCATGCAGCACTGAGGCTTCCGGGGGGCGCAAATTAATTTCTATTCTCTGCCTGACGCCGGCACGGACACACTCTGCTCTCGGTGTAGCGTTGTGGAAAGCGAATATGAGGGGAGATGAGGCGCTGCTCCTGCCAGCGTGCTGGCCCGTTGTTCCATTGTCGTGTGTCCTGAGCCACTGTAGTGCAGCTTGGTCTGCTGTCTGCACAGCAAGGGGCTGCATTATTGAACCGTAAGATTTCAAGTGGCCTCATCAGATCCTCAAGCACGTCTGCACAGTGCTGGGGAATTCCAAACCTGCATCACCAGAAAGAGCTCTGTCTCCCTGGAGGTAACTGCAGTGAGAAAGTAAAAGTCATAACGAAAAAAGTTCTCCTCTCTTTGCCCCAATTTTATTTTGAATTATTCTAAGGTATTAAAGGTTATCACAAATCTGATTACTTTGTCCCTTTTTAGAAAACATCCTTGGAAATTGGCCAAACTCCAGAAAGTGTTTAAGTTCACTGAAGTCTCACGCTCCTCCACAGTTGTGTTATCTTAGTAAGGTGCCTAAGTGACTTTGTTACAGTGTCTAGCATAGCTCCTATGTGTAACACTTTCATCTCTGTCTGTCTCTGCCTTTCTTGAATAAACTCTCACATTTCCCACCCCATATTTTTACTGAACAACCAAGGGGAAGGGAATTGTCAAAACTCAGATCTTCACCCACAGACATGCTTTATGCAGCTGGAGAAAGTTAGTAGTTAGCAGTGCACGGTGAAATCATGGTATTCAGACATCATCATCACGCTAGGTAAACAATGGAGAAGCAGACACAGATTCCCTCCTGGCTCTTCTATTCCCTCCCACTCTTCTGTGTTTTCCATGTCTTCATGTTCCCAATACTCACTCCTGCCACGTAGCAAAGAGTGAAATCAGTTCTGACCAGACCACTCCACGCTGCACCCAATACTCCTTCAAGGATACTCATCTTAAGTGGTCCCAAAGAACAGTATCAGAAGCCATCATGGATCAATGGCTGTTGATGGAATCTGGTATCCCAGTGAGGAAAGAGTTTGGGACAGAAGGTTTGTCCAGATTTCCTAAAATGACATCCTTTGGAGAAGGAAGAATGTGTTTGTTCTTTGATCACGTTTTAGCTTCAGTTTTAGGAAGAACTTTTGTCTCCATGTTTCTGTCCTTTCTATTTTCTTTGCATGACCTTCTACCCTCATGGGATCCACCTCCAGGGCTCTGAATGGGCAGCCAGCCTTGGGAATGGCCTCAGCCATATCTACGTCACCTTTGCCAATTTCCTCAAGAGCTAGCCTTGGCAGACTCTGAGCCTCCTCTGGCCCTCTGGCTCACCTGAACCAGGCAGGGAAGGAAGAGCTGGTGCCTGCTGGTTCACATGGGCATTTGACTTCATGAGCTTGAGATCCACTCTAAAGATGCAGCTGTTCAGACTGGGGCTATGAAACTCCAAAGTGTTCTAGGCTTTGTCTCGTTTCCAGCCATAATATCAGAAGTCTTTTTAATGTAGAGCTGTGGTAGAGATCAGATACTCACCCAGTTATTAATAAAACCAAAATTTATTTCCTCTTGGCTGTTGATCTTTATGTGCTTAGAATTCAGGAAAGAAAAGGGACAAAGTAGGATTTGGGCAATGCGTCCTACCCAACATCCCCCAGAAGTCTCTCTGTTGGTTCTAGTTAAGGAGATGGATTAAGAAAGGGACAGAGAACACTAAGGAGAAGGAAGAGACATGCAACTGATCAAAAGATAATTTAATGGCAGCATTCAAATTTCAGAAGCTTTTCCTTTCAAACAGGAATGGTGAATCCTCCATACAGACACTGGACAACAAAAGACAGTGGCAGCGGAGAAGGGAGGGGAAGATAGAGGCTGGGGCTCCGGGGGTGGTGATGATGCAGTTTGTCCACCTCTGCCTCTCACCTGGATGTGGCTGCTTTAACCCGGCTCAGTTTCTCCCTGCAGCATGGACCTGTGAGTAGCACCTCACACGGCACCTGTCTGGTGTGCAGCAAGTGCCAGGTGATGCGGTGCTACTATTGCTACCAGGGACTATCACCATAGCCTTCTGGATGACTTCTTGGGCCCCCATCTCCCCTTCTTCTGTGGCTCGTGCTTCTTTTACAATGTCCGGGAGTCTTCACAACCACCAGCAACCCACTGCCCACTGAATGGAGGCCTCGATGGCTTTCCTGCTGCACGCAGCCATGTTGCTAGGGATTCTGAGTAGTGGTGAGTCTGCCCTGAGACTCATCCAGTAATTGATACACATAGATATTCTCTCAGTGTTTGAGCTATCAGGTTTATTTGTTTACTTTATTTAGGGGAACATAACATCCAGTGAATTGGTCCATCACAGAGCTCCGGCCTGCAGGGTAAACCATCATGGATTCCCACTGCCTCTCCAACTCTCATGATCCACACAGGAGCTCTTTCCCATGCTTGGCCAGCACTTCCCACCCAGCAGCTTTGTGCTCTGAACGGCCTTTCTTCCCTGTGTCCCACGTCCTCCGGGGCAGCACGCATACTGCTTCTGCTGTCTGTGGCATGGCTCAGCTGCAAGTCCTCTCTCCTTTCTGGGCTCTCGTGTACAACATTCTGTTTCTTTGGAATTTGTCATCTTTCCTCTTTACCTTAGGTCTCTCACCAATGCTGTTTTATTATCACTCTTGTGAGTTGCTCAAGGGCTAAAACTAACCTTCTTGTCTTTCACAGAGGAACTGTAACCTGGGATCTGCAGTAGCCTGAGAAAGGCTTGGTTTGTTCTGGATTATATTCCCCTTTGTCATTACTTCAGGTCCATATGTGGGGATGACCAACACTCTGGATGACCCATGTGAATGCCCCCCTTTAAACAGTTATTCAGGTTCTCAAACTGGTTGGTTTATGACAGATGTGACTGTCTCGAAAACATCAAGGAAGAACAAAACAGCCTACCAGTTAGAAGGACCATTCTGGAGGAAAAGGGTTTAAAATTTGATTTTCTTATGACCAGAAGAGAGAGGAAAATGCTAAGGGAGTGTGGCGGTGGAGAGTACAGGAAAGGAGTCATGCCAGTACCCAACACATTGTGGCACCCACAGCCCTGTACACATGCTTCTCCCGCAACGCCAGCCAGCCCCAGGCATGGGCCCAGCCCACATGGTGAGTCCCCAAAGGCCCTGCCTCCTGGGCGGGGGGCAGGGGCTGACTGCCTGGGTTGGATTCTTGGTCTCAACACTTACAGCATCATCAGTGTTTTGTTTTAATCCATGCGACCATGGGGTTAGTGTGAACATATAGTATGGTGCCTAACATTCAGAAAGCCTTGCGTAACTGCTGACTTGATTGTTAGAACACCTGCTATTTGTTAGAAAGTCAGTGTCTTTTGAATGAATGTGTGAGTGAACCTGTGTCCACTAGGGTGTGACCACTGCTATATTGGCCAGTTGGCTTCCTGAGGCTTGGTCAAATGGTTTGAGTCTGTCTGCTCATGACACTGTAAGGTGGACTGTGGGGGTTCCTCAGATTGTAGACTTCTCAAGCCACCTGCAGGTTGGGATGATACCTATTTCTTTCTAATTGTGTTTACTCTTTATTCAGTCTTTTTCATTAGGGTTTATCATTCGCACTAGTGTTCTTTTGCAAACCACTTGTGAATTAACTGAGTCCCTCACCTCCAAATCTCACCTACTTACTTCTGCTACAGCTGGGTGTTAAATCACCATACACACACACACACACACACACACACACACACACGCTGCACACTCATAACGAAGAAACCAGAGGCAGTGAAGACATGCTGGCCTGCAGCTGCACAGTGTAGTCTGGGCCGTGGACACAGGGAGGAGGAACATGCGACGGAGGCCCACTGAACCTCAAGGACTCCTGTGCTGGCAGGGCCTGGGGTGGCACAGAAAGGGAAACGCCGAACACATTTCCTACGGGGCACTTGCTCTGTCTGCAGAAGGAGTGAACCTTTTCCGCTCAGAGAACCTGTCAGATTTTGGGTAGCAGGGATGCGTCTTCGGAGCTGCTGCACCCCTAATGCCTGGCGCTAGGCAGCCATGGTAGAGGAATGAATGAAGAGTTAGGGGAGGGAGCCTGACCAATGTGGCACCCAGAGCAAGAAGCTCCTCACGCATCAGCCGAGAGTTTAAAGTGGTAACCTTCTTATCGATATACAAGTTAATGCGACACTACTACATGGTGATAACACTCAGAAGGAACTTCTGTGTTTGGTATTAATCCTTCAAATCTTTTACCTGAAAGCTGAAAACCATTTGGAAGTGAAGTCTGCTGTATAAGGTCCTCAACACACTGCCTTCTTCATCTATTTGGAAAACCCAATGAAGACATCATCTCTATTACCTATTTTAAAACAATGAAGGCCAGGTAGAAGCAGCAACTCTGCTCCTCCCCAGCCAAGGCCATGGCTAGGACCCGACAAAAGTCTAATGTTCCTCCCACTCTGCCAGGGTGAGCTGCTCTGCCCCATCCCACAAGGCACACGGACATGTCCATGCAAAACCAGCCAGTGCCGGGTTTGACGGTCCAGGTGTCTCTCCATGCCATTCACAGGCTCTCCACGAGCATCTGCCAGACACCTTTTCCACGTCAAAAGCTTCCTGCAAAAAGGATGTGACTGTTGGTTATATAGCCAACCAGTAGCTAGGTTTAAATCATGGTGTGGGTTCATTCATAAATTCACTTAGTAAAACTCTGAATTGATATTGTATACAATAAAATCTTTGCTCTAGCCATGAGCAAAGTATCAGCCATAGCCATTAAGATGGTATCTGAGGGTTCTAGGAATCTTCCCCACCTGCAGTTCACCTAGAGCTGGGCATGGCTTCTCACGCACCCACTTTCCAGCGCTGCTGTGTTTGGATAGCAGAGGACCTGCTGCAGGTTGAGAAGACAGCTTTGGACTGTTATGGTTTTAGCAAATACTTTTCACTTTACAGTTAGCAATGGATAGCTATGGAAAGACATGGAGAAGGTCTGTGGTTCTGGCGCTCAAGGATTAGAGCCCCATACACCTCGGGTCAGTGCCGAGTAACTGCACTGCAGAAACTGCAGCTCTCTAGTGAGTCTCCTCTGTCACCAGCCATGGCCACTGCAAGGTGAGGTGGCCCAGGGCCTACTGGGCAGCACTTTACCCTGATCTCAGCCTTTCCATCTCTGAGTGTTGCTGTAGTAGTGGTCGCTTTTCCAGCTTGTTATTGAAATGGTTTCTAAATTGTCCTTGGAACACTTCTTTTGTCAGCTTCAGGATTTATGATTGTCACTCTTGAATGCACTGTATGGTAACTCATTTGAGGTGCAAGCAACAGTTTTTTTAAGGTAGCAACTGGAATGGATGTGAAGTCTTTCCTCAAAGCTTCGATCGATGATGTGTGATTTTAGAATTTGAAAAACCTCTTGCAAAACAAAGGAGAAAGGTGAAAAACTATTTTCCTTACATTTATTGCTTCCCACATGTGCATAAAGCTGTACAATGACAGTGCTTTCTTTCCCTTTTGCTTTCATCCTGTAGATTCAGCAAGTGGCATCAAGTACCTCTAGCTATGACAACTGTGGAAGTGGGACTGTTTGGGTGGCTCATGGGCTGCATTCCACAAGCAGAAGCATCTTATAGCTCGGATGTCTGAACTGGGTACTGGGACTCACTCCCAGGACCAAGGAGATGCTGTGGCTTTCCTGCCCAGTTGGGGTCAGAAGTCTGACCACTGAAGAGCTCATGGTGTCCTGGAGGGCAGCTCCAGTCCATGGCGTCTATCCCCGTGTCCAGGAAGGTGACGCTGATCTTTGTGGCTCTGTAGGGCCAGAGCTTCCTCTTTCATTGCTAGTTGCATTTGTTTGCTGGGAAGTGGCAGAGGCTGCAGCACCCTGCTGGACGTTGAGGCCTTGGGCATCTTTGTTAAGCAATGGCCTTTCCCTGGTCACCATATGTCCTCTGAACAGCTCCTTCTCTTAATCTTAGGAGGGAGTTCTAAGGAGTTCTAAGTCACAAATACTGCTGCAGATGCATCTGCCTACCTACTAAGTGTCATTACCCCACTGAGTTTAACTCAATAAATTTGGTCCCGAGTGACAATTCAGAGATGAGGGAACTTAGTGTAACAGAGGCTAAGTCATATCAACTTCTAAGTGAAAGTCTCAGGACAAAGCAGAGGTTTGAAAGGCTCTACCACCTGTTTTTGCTGTAAGATGTTGTCCCATCCTACCCCGACCCTCAGATCTCCAGTCTAATTTACTATCTGCTCCTTCTGCCTGCAGGGCGCTGAATCACTCAGGCTGGCATCCTGCTCACTCAGCAGTCCTGAAGGCAGAGCTGCGTCCCACTCAGACTTAGAATCAGCCTAAGAGGCATACGGCAGCCCAGCAGCAAGTGGCTGGTGACTGAGCACAAGGAGCGACAAGCCAGCCTTTCCTTTCAGGCGAAGTCCCCAAGTCACCTCCTCTGCATGGCCTGAGGGTTTCTGTAAATGGGTCCTTTGGGAAAGAAGTCACTTTTTGGTTACCATGGAAAGCTGTGGTCTGTGGTAGGAGGGACACCCTGGCCTGCAATGTGAGACAATGTCTAAAGCAGTGAGCTCAGGTGAGTGTATGTGCACTCATGTGTGCATGTGTGTGCAGCATTGTGTGTCCACTTCAGTAGGTCCAAATTCCCTTTGTGGCTTTAGGTTGCACACGCGATAGCTGCTTCTGTGACCTCAATGGCTTCTGGATAAAATGTTACTCGTTCAAGCATCTCGTTCACTGATAACTTTTGAGACCATATTTGTGAGCTTAATTTTGAATAACTGAAAAAGAAAGAACTGTCTCATTTCAGTTAGAATGGAGGGGATACTGAAAACACTGAAAGACCTCGAGTTTTCTCCCATTCCCTTAATTCACACATACTCTTCTGCTCTTTTTGTGGGGCGGGGAGTGAGACAAGGTTTAGCTATGCATCACAGGCTGGCCTTGAACTAGTAGCAATCCTTCTGCCTCAGCTTCCCAAGTGCTGGGTTTAGAGGCATGTACCACCACACATGGCTGACATATTCTTTTACTTTTTTTTTTTTTTTTGTCTTTTTTGAGACAGGATCTCCCTATGCAGTTCAGGTTGGCCTTGAGCTCACTTTGTAGCCGAAGCTGGCCTCAAACTCACAACGATCCTCCTGCCTCAGCCTCCCAAGTGCTTTACAGGTGTGTGCCACCATGCCTGGCTTATTCTTTTACTCTTGATAGCATTACTATCACAGTCCTAAAATGGCCCCGAAAGCCTAGATTTATGTTCTTTCAGAGGACAGCA
>PVLD010002149.1:51685-67153 GCA_004027595.1 Dinomys branickii
GGGGGGCCCCCCCCCCCCCCCCCGCACTGCGCTGCGGGAACAAAGCACGTACCCTTCAGCAGTTCTCACCTACGTGAACAGCAGTTCTCAGCAAACTGATGCCCTCTGTGGTCTTTCTACCTCTCCAGCGAAGGCTGAGCCCTCTCCCGCCCCCACACAGTGCCCGCCACTTCCACTCTGTGCTCCAGGAGTTCCGGGACACTCCCAGCCTGAAATGGCTTTGCAGTCTTGCTTGCTCCTCTGCACACATAATTCCTTTGCCTGGTCTTTGTTCATTTGCCTAATTCTTATTTATGTCTTGAGATATGTACTATTTTCCACCAACCCTCCAAAATTAGAACATGTGATGCTTTTTTGTATCTGCATAGTATTTAACATAGTATTCATTCATTCACTCATCTCACATCCAGTACACGCCAGGGATGTAACAGTGATCAACATACCTTTGACCCTCGCTCTCAAAGAAATCAGCCTGGTGGGCTATACATACACACAATTTTAAATTTGTCAGGTGCTATTGCAACAGCAAGCAGAAACACTGAAACAACATCGAGGATGTGGAGGCAGATTTCTTTCCATCTATGGGCACTGAGTGGGAACATTCCCAGAATACCAGGCCCTGATGTCTGGTGGTCTAGAGCTTTTATATGATGTATAAGCAGGAGGTGCAAAGGTGAGACAGAACAGCTTGGCATTCCTTCTGATTAGCTATCAGGGTGACCTCATCAGTTACAGGGCTAGCTCAATGACCATCAGTTACAAATACAAGCAGGTATCCTGCATGTTTGGCTGTGCTCTTCTGGTTACAGGGGTGAAGAAAGTAATTACAAAACCATGAAGCCGTTACAGAGCTAGGCAGTTTCAAAAGAACAAAGTTTTCAAACGAACAGTTTCTCTTGTACAGTTTTTCCTTTCACTGTGGTGAACCCTAAAATGAGAAAATGGCAGTGAGGCGTGCACCACTGTACAATGATCAAGGAAGTCTTCCTTAGGGAAAGGGTATTTGAACTGAGCTTAATGAGAAGAATATCTGGAGAAGAAATATTCCAGGGGGAGCACACAGAGTTCTCCAGGTTGGAACAGGCTTGGTGTGCACTGGACTCCCAGAGAAACGGGGAGGAGGTGTGAGGACGAGCGGGAGCGAGAGGAGGGGGACAGGGCCACAAGGGCCTGTGCGCACTGGCTGTGTTTCCCCTGAACAGTGCTCACAGGCTGAGAGTAAGTCTGCACTTCTAACAGCATATTCTGGTTTTTATGTGGAGAATGAAATTAGGAGCACAAGGGTGGAGATAAGGAGAGTCATTAAGTTTCAGAAACTGAAGAGATGACAATGTACAGCCTGGACAGTGTGTAGAACTTTTTTCCCCTTTGGGAGAGGGAAGGTAAGAGGGAGAGAAGGAAAGGCGAAAATAAAGATTGAGTTTTAAACTGAATGTGTGAACTTTGAGATGTTTTTAGGCAACTGGGAAGGGGTGGCAGAAAGGCCACTACATTTACAGCTCTAGGCGCTAGCAGCGGGACCAGGGGCGGGAAGAGATTTGTGATTAACCTTCACGGTGCCGATGTTAGGGTCCAGGGAGAGAGAGCTAGCAAGGGTGAGAGGATGCAGACTTGAGTCAGCTACACACCTGAGTCTGGACCCAGAGTAAGGAGCGGAAAACTGCCAAGAAGGCAGAGAAGGGCCAGGGAGCAAGGGGAAAGGTGGCAGGGGCGGGGCAGTCTGCAGAAGGCAACTCTGTGAACGCACAGAAGCCACGGGTGCTAAAGAGAACAAAGCAGGAAGGGCGTGGCCCGCTGTGCCTGTCTCACACGCACATGCTGCTGTAGCTCGGTTTCCTGAACAGATCTCTCGGCTTGGCATGCACATACGGGGCTTAATACATGGCACGTGCCATATATTATAAAGGTTACCAGCTGAGTCAAATAAATGGATCCCACAGCCAAACAAGACAGCAGCAGAAGCCTAGCATCTCAGAGAATCTGAGAAACGTCTCCTGCCCCTCGCACTGACCTTCAGTTGAAATTGTACTTTAAATTTTCTGTAATAGTTAATCCCAAAAGCAACCAAGCCCATGCCCCAAAGAGCTCACTAGACAGCATTCATTACCAGGACACAGTACACTGAACAGGAGGGGATGGGGAGTAAGGCCCGAGCCCTATTTTCAGTTAATTTTATATTCATAAGTAAGATTGGAATCGTGGCTCTGCTTTGATTCACCTCATTGAAAGTGAGCAGGAGAACTGAGTATTTCCCCAAAGGAAATCTAAAGTGGAATATAGCATAGATGGTAATGGCATTTTTTGCTTAACTTTCAATAATGTACCATTTTATAATTTAATAACAATCCTAGAGAGACACATTAGGAAGGACATATAAAGCATTTAAGTTTCCTTAGAGAGAGCTATTCATAATTTTAAAATTATAGTGATAATTATAGCGTAATGAGAAAGCTTGAAGTCCCACCTGATCTACGCTGGGCAAGCTTGGGCTCCTCAGAGGTCAGTCTGTATTCACAGATTGGGAGAAGAAAGGGATTTTTCCCCCTTGTTTTGCTCTACCAACGGCTCTTTCCCTTGGTCTTGACTGGGACAGTCATCTTGTTTCTAAGTATCCGAGTAGCTCAGGATCCTCTTGGTGTCTTTTTCTTTCTTCATATACTTCCTGGCAGTGTGTACTGATGAACCCCAAATCTCTGATTCAGAAACATCTGAAGTCAGCCTCAGATTCCATAGCTCAGCAGCCTGTGCATCCCTGAGGTGCGGAGGAAGGGCTATGTATTCCTGACTGCATGGCAAGCACTCGGTGGTGGGTGCGGTGACACAATGTGACGGCAGCCTCCTCCCTCCTCGCCACCCATCAAATCCTCATGCTTCTGCCCGGCTGGAGGACCACTCCCCAGACCAGCTCTGCAGCATGTGATTCCAAAGCAGCCCTTGCCATGGAACACGAACCCTTCTAGCAAGGACCCTCTAGGTGCTCACGAAACTGTACCTGACCTTTTTATGACACTTTTCCATGGATGAATTAATACAAACAGAATAGAGTCAAACCATCTCGGTACTGAGTATCTTTCCTGCTCCAGCCTGGAATCTTCACTACAATGGTTCATCCCTTTATGTCTGTTCCCCTGTCATCTGAGTTGGCAGGAGATACAGACCGAGGTGGTTCTGTTTATGAGAACTAATCACCTTCAGTGAAATACTTCATCTGTGCTCAAGACAGTTCTTGTTTGAGCATGTTCTGGCATACTGAGACACAGTGCTCCTTTCCATCCTTAGAAGTGGACGCAGCATGTACGCTCGTCCTGTGTACAAGGTGCATCCGTAACGGTGTAGAAAGGCACAACCCTTACAAATTTCAAAGTGCAGGAGAGAAAGGGAGAATGAGAATGAATGGGTGTGAATAAGAACAGTGCATGAAACTGTGTGTAAGGTAAATCATTTCTCCACAGAATTTCCATTTGAACGCAGGGGCAGAACTTGGGCACACTTTCCTCTGTATAAAAGGAGGGGTGTTTAATTAACCTGTAGTGTTACCTTGGGATATGGAAGAGGAACCACAGCTCAAAATCCAACCCATACAGCCACAAAGGCCACCTCTTGCGAGTCCCAGTCACCAAGGAGGTCCTCCGGGGGCAGAGGCTACAGGGCGCATCTGGGGTTGGGACTGGGCTCCGGTTTATGAAGTAGCGCCCCTCCTTCAGGTGGCTGCAAGTGCGTAGTCTGCCCGGGAGGTGGCGGGCTCAAAGCAAACTGCTCTCTTCTCCATTTCACCCGCTCCCTGGAAATTAACCGCCTGGTTTCTGCCAGAACCTGCCACCTCCAGGGTGACATACGATGCTCTTAAAATAAAATATAAAGGTTAGAGAAAGATCAGTAATAAGTTCTAAATTGAACATAGATTTCCAGAAACCACCTCTAAGAGAGTCTAGAAATTAATAGTCCACAATATGATGAAAACCCTGGCTGACATCAAAGGAACCTCTTGCCTACTTTTTAAAGAATTCTGTTTCATGCATAATTCACCGAGTCCATGAAACATTCTGGGAACTTCTGAATGGATATCAGCCTTTTAATTCAAAATTATGTGCTCTGGGAAATGGCTGCGCTGAAGGTGGTGGCAGACTAGGTAATTTACACCAGCAATCAAACTGCAATTACAAAGGAGATTAAAACATGATTTTAAAAAGCCTAACTCCACCCTCAGGGCTACTAGCTGTTTGGTAAACATAGCAAGGGAGCTCCTAATTAAAGGAAACCTGTAATTAACATTTTTGGCCCTTTCTCCAGCCTTCTTTGTGTGGCTGGCTCTCTTCTCTAGGGCCAGAAGAAAGCGTAGTTCCCAGTCCTGTCGGACAGGTGGCATTATGCCTCCAGAAAGGTGTTTTTCTGATGCTGCTTGCCCTGCATCTACCAGTTGTTTTTGCAGGTTATATGCCTCATAGTCTTTTTAGGGATGACTTGAAGGATTTTCAAACGTGCCACTCGAGACTGGACACAGAGAGGGTGCCCACTCCAAGGCCCAGGCTCATAAAGGACATGTTCTGCCCATGCCCACCTCCGCTCATACTTGGCGCTCTTCAGCTGACCTTCCCTGAGGGTTTCACTACAGCTGCTGATGCTGGTAAATTGGAACAGGGAAACCACAGTGGGGCTGGACAGAGGGGCTGAGTGGGGAAGGTTCTCCCAGCCCTCCTCCTGCCCTCCTCCCTGGAACCAGGTCACCCTGTCCTATGTGTACCCCAGGGTCTTCACCTCAGCAGGTCACACTGTTGGGGTTCTAGCTGATAAAATTCCATGTCTCCTGGAAAGTTATGAATTGCCAATGTATCTTCTTTAATGGAGAAATAAAATTAATGTGATCATGCTGCTTGTGAGTCCTGGCCACTGTGGTGTGTCCATAGCTACCCTACGTGTCCAACCTGGCATCTGGAATTTTGAGAACTGGCCCATCAACTACACATCTGTGTGGCAACAAATGCTTCCACTGCAAAACCTCCTTTCCCACCTCAACTGTGCTTCAGTAAAGTCTGACTTCAACCAACCTATGTGTTACAGTGACCACAAATGGATGGTCACTCTCACATTGACAATGCTTTAAAAATGCAGAAAACAATACAGCTGGTTTTATCTAAACTCCGAGGTAAATAACTGATTAAATGATGGAAATATGAAAGTCTCATTTGAAGGCCATTTAATTTTCTTCCTTGTAGGAACTTGATTAAATTCTAAACAGATCAAGAGATTAAGGTATTTTGCACAATGCCCAAGTTGTTTCATTTCTAAAGACCCAGGAAGCTGAAAAAGCGTTTTCAGAGACTCAGAAATATAATTAATTACTGAGTTAGGCCCTTAGAGACAGGAACTGCTTAAAGCCTGATATGGACCTTTTATCTAGTTAATTAGCTTCACAGAAAGAATTCTGCACATTTAGCAGATAAGTATGGATTTTATTACTTGAAACACAATACAATTTATTTTTATGTTGTACTTTTAAATTAGAGAAAAAAGAGAAAAATAATCTTGAACTCTGAAGTGACTCTCCAACCCCTGCTAATGAGGAAGGGCAATGTGACGAGACAGCACTCTCTACACATTGTCTCTCCAAAGGGAGACAAAAATGCAGTGCGATTCCCTTCGTACAGAGCCACACACCAAGCCAAGGTGTGGTGGTTTGGGACGTCAGGCCATTCACTGCACAGAGCAAACTGGTTCTCTACACAATGACCACACCCTGAAAAGTGGTTCCCAAGCCCTGCGCCAGAGTGTGAGGAGACTGAGGAGTCTGTGCGACCTCAGCATCATCTTCACAAACGTGTACAGTGATAAAGACTGTACCCCTCCCAACTCTGCTGGGCTTCACCCCCTCCACACTCCCTGAAAATGTGCAGGAGTCCCCGCACTCCATCTCCCAGGACCTCGATGTCTACTTGTCTACTTTGATTTGGTTTGACTTCTAATGGGCTCTTCCACCACAGAGCATCTGTGGCCTGAAACAAGTTTCAGCAGTGACGTCTTTACTGAGTGTGGATTCTGACTCTGGGAACTTCGTTGTAAACTCTCTGAATTAACATACAGGTAATCAGCGTCACAGGAAACTGGTTCCCTAGCCATCGCCAGTGGCCCCCATTTTTGGGGGCTGCATCTCTTTCCTCTCATGCACAGCCACATGGATACAGCTGCATGCGCACGGCCAGCTCCGCCACTGAGAACAAGCCCACTGTCCAGACCCAATGTGTGCCACGCAAAACCAGTCGTTTTCCTTAAGACTTGAAAACATTTCTTACATCTGTTTTTTCTCGTATATAATCATATATACCTTACTAGTACCTATGACATTCCCAGTACTTTTGTCTGAAACTGGGATATTTATTACAAAGCCATTTCAAACTAAACTGCTGTAATGATTGTGAACATAGCAAATACATGTGATGCTTATGCTCACGCTGAGAAGAGTGATAGAACTTTTGTTCAGCTGAATAAAAATTATAAATTTTAAGTCTATAAGTGGTGAAATATCAATTATGCAACCTACATATCCAGTATTATGTATCAGTAGATAACTGTAGTCCCATTATATAAACTTTCTATCATATATATAGACCACTGGTCTCACCCAGCAAATGAAATATAATAGACTGAGAGTGGAAAGAGTTACATAGATGGGTATCCGAGTTGCCAGCACCTCCTGGGTTCAAACGAGCGTGAAGGCTCCACAGGCTTCTTGCTGAGGTTCCTCCAGTTCCGCAGTGAGAAGCAGCACGAAGCGCAGGGCTTAGGGTCTGGGGGATCCGTCCTGTGTGGCTCCAGGAGGAAGAGGCTGTCACCACTGAGTCTGCACTCACCCCCCCTCAAATGGCTCCAGGGCTGACATCCCCGGAAAGGAGACGCTGCAGGAAGGGGGAGACCCGCCCCCAGAGTGGAAGCGGTGGAGCGCTTCAAGGGGCGACACATGTGCTCTTATTGCTGCTTCTAAGACTGGGCTAAAACGGCTTACACTTCAAAAGCTGATTCTTTATATTTGCAATCTCGAAAAATACTGAAGAGACAAAGATAAATGATTTCCCCAGCCCCTCGGCAAAGCTTTACTGCTGTCACTTTCTACGAACTTTTACTCTAACGATGCTTACGAAGGAACCAGGCAGCACTGCGTGTGCTGTGAACAGAGCGAGGGCTCAGATGAGCTGCCATCGGGGTGTCCTCTCCACTCCTTGTGTTCCCTGTTCTCTCTCTTATGGTGAAATTCAGAGGAAAATACAGCTTCTGGAAACTTTACTATGAACTCAAAATAAGCAGGGGAAGCGACACCGGCCCATGGAGATGGAAAATCTGCCCGGAGGACAAGACGCCGTGCTGACTGGGTAGAACCCTGATGGAATGGGACAATGACTCTTCATTTTATGAGGCAAAAAGATAAAGTGGACAAATAATTCCACAGAGTCTGTGAGAAAATATGGAACATATTCCAATGGGAATGTTTGTATGTTGTGTGTGTGAGGAATGTTGTAGTTTAAAAATTTCAGGAAAATAAACAGGGTTCTTTTCAAAAACTATTCTTTCCTTTGCTGTATAACTGAGTCCCAATAAGCTTGAGCGACTTGTTCAAGGTCACAGAACTAGTAAAAGTCACCATCTGGGGACAGACCTCATGTCTGATTCTGTGTTCCGTGAATTTACTTGTATCACAGTTGACTGTCGGGTGAAACTTACCTTGAACTAGTTACCTTCTATGACAGAGTCATTAGCCAAAGAATGGCTTCAAGAAAAGAGATATTTTGGAATTTTTAAAGAAAAGTGTTTTCAGCCCATAGATCATGTGAAATAGTTTCCAGTTTGGAGGAACCAAGGAAGATTACCTTGTCATTTTTGATGAAGTGGCACCCAAGTATGAAATTCCCAATGATATGGAACATAACCTTAGCTTGTCTTCAGAATAAAGCATGAATTTCTAGCAGAACATCATCTTTTTGCTTCCAGTTACGTTGGTATTGTTCTTGGAAACAAAGTTTGTGCTCGTTAGGTTTCCAGCTGTTGAAGATGCATACGAACGGTGGGCTTTTTTTTCCTTCAGCAATACCAAACACAAGCGTCTAGTTTCTTGACTTTTTTTTTTAACAAGGCATGATATTGAATAAATTGTCACAAGTCAGAATCTGTGTGGTTTTCTTTATAAATGGAAAAAAAAAAACTAAGGTCATAAAAAACTGGAGAGGAAAGGATCCCACCGTGGAATGAAAAGGGCATGTGCTAATTTGGGAGCTCCTTCGGGGCTCTACAGGGTATATATACCTAAGCAGAAAGCACCCAGGTCCCTCAGGTTCTCTTCCCCTTCATGCTCCTCTTCAGAGGCCTACCCTGGGCTCCTGTGCCCTTTCCCAGCTCTCTTCAGTTATGTTTAAGAAGCACAGTTTAAGAATGGTATAAAAATCCAATTGGATGCCACAGGGGAAGGTATGTTTCTAAGCCTACAGTCCCACAGAGTGACTTTCTGCCCTAAAACCTCCATTACAGTCCTTAATGATCCTGCCTCATGTTATGCTTCAAGATGCATGCCTACCTTTCCCAAGAGATGAGCAACTGTCTCCTCAGCAGCCTCTTTCTCTGTCTCCTTTCCAGTGTTTGACATAAGATGATTCAGTAATTGTTGCAGAAATAACACATCGATCAATGAAGCCCATAATACTGTACCAAGCTCCTATCATTAGTGATACATTACTATAGGGAGAGAAGGAGGCCACCTTGCTATTCCTGTTATGAGCAGGATGGCGTGAGGTCACACAGTTAGATCAGGGGTGCTCTGTGTGGGGAGACAGATGCATGCATGGCAGCAAGGGTTCCCTACTTCCCAACATTTAGGGCTACACGAAGACCCCTCACTCATGTTTTTCCTTAGGCATGATCAAAAACTGTATGACAGGTGGTCTGGGTGCAGAGCATACAGATTTTGCTTGAAATACATTGCTATCATGGCAAGTGCTTGAATCTAGTCTTGAGGATAAAAATGGCAATTGAAAAGGAGAAGTAAACTCACCTGAGCTTAAGTGGTATATTCCACAGTACAGAGATCTCAACTACTTTGGAGATTTTAATTCAATGGCTTTCACACTGGAAAGTGAAATAACTGAGAACACAAACTATTTATAGGAGATATGTATTAGGGCATCAGCAGGGATGGGTCTCTCTAGGTTTCTTCAGTAGCTTTTCTCCATTTGTAGCCATATTTTAAAATGTGCCCTGTTCAAAGTCTTTTACATCGTTCTCGTCACTTTTCAGAGTCTCCAAGTGATTTCTAATCTCAAGAGTTAAAGTCAGAACCCTTACTGGGCTCTGCAGGCTTGGGACCTACTGCCTCTGACCTCCCCGCCCCCATCTCCACCACACTAACTCCAGCAGCCGCCCCCCCATGCAAGGGCAAGCTCTCCCTCGGATGCTGCCATTGTCTTGCATTAATAATCCCTTACTTTCCACTCTTATTAATATTGACACAATCAGAATTTAAGGCTTTGCTAGACTTGCAAACATTTTACGGATGGACTTGCTTTTTTTCTAATCATCCCCAAAAGCTGAGAGGGCTACCATGTGATTACTGGTAACCGGATAGACTATAACTAAAACTTTGCAGTAGGAAGTTCTTAAGAAGTTTGAATTCATGAAAAAATCTGTGGTATTTAGTTTTTTCAGAAGTAAAAGTTGTGCTGTGGCACATGCTATAAAACAATCGCCACCATCTGCTAAGGACAACGAACCTGACAAGAAAAATATGCAAAGACACCAAACAAAGTCACAGAACTATTACGGCTCTGGATGGGAACCCTAGAAGGGTTTCATACTCATTACTTCCTCTTTCTTTAAATTAGGTATGGAGATTCAAATTAGAGAGAGGATGGGGTGACAGGGTATGATACCCTCTTTTGCAGTTTACCCTTGGTAAGTGTATAATACTGTGAATATCGGGCACTGTTGCTAAGCAGGGAGTGAACTACCTAACTGGAGGACTATGCTACAAGTCACTCTGTACCAAGGACTCTACTATGCAGCTGAAGAGGCTGACAGGTCCCTGTGAACAATCAGGATCGAGAGTGCTCATCACCACAACTGCTCATGCTGAGCCGAACCAAGCAGCACTGGGACTGCACCCTTTTTTCTTTTTCTTTTAAAGAAAAGAAAAATAAATTATAAAAACAATGGTCTGAAATTTCAAAACTAGATTGTAGGAGAGTAATAATTGGTAGTATATTGTATATTGTTATCTTCAAAGTAGTTGCTCATATTATGAGATATACAGGCCTGAAAAACTGATTAAACAATATCTGCATAAACCTTTCTTTAAAGCCAACCTATCTTTTCCTAATCACATGTATTTTCTACTACTACTTCCTGAGGAGAAAAAAAGTACCTAGGAAAAAATGGCAATTATACTACTAATTGCTGTACTACTATACTACTAATTGCCATTTTTTTCTAGGTACTTTTTTTCTCCTCATGAAGTAGTAGCAGAAAATAATGTGTGATAAGGGGATAGGTTAACTTTGAAGGACATGTAGCTTTGCAAATTTAAGAAAATCATTTAACTACTGTGGGGCTTGTTTTAATCTATAAAATTTAGAGGAATAATATCTACCTATTTTACAGGATTACCATTATTATTATTTGTAGTACTGAGCGTGGAACCCAGGGCTTTCACACTGACAAACATCGCTATTCCTTTTCAAAAAATTTTTAAATTTTGAGACAGGGTCTTGCTAAGTTGTGCAAGCTGGGCTTGAACTTGAGGTCCTGCTGCCTCAGCCTCTCAAGAGTGCTAGTGCTGGGGACCACTACAAAGTGGCTCTGAGCAGGATTTAATATTAACCAATTGACTTTTCACATTTACTTGGAAGTAGTCCGAGTCTTAGGCACCTTGTCTGCAGATGGGCAGTTGATTCATAGGAATAGAACCTCTACGAGGCGCAGGTCACTGCTGAGGCCTGTATTGGCCTGTGACACTGTGACGCCTCAAGGACAAGTGACCGCAGGTGAGGATGCTGAGGACGACTGGCCCCTACTTCCATTAACTTTAAGGAAACTATGGCTGCAGCCCTGCTGTGAAGCCTTCCTGGAGATAACATAGTTCTCCTAAATTAATGGAAATACTTGGAGGAGTCCTTGAAAGGATTCCCGAGTCCTGCCCAGATTCCTGCTCAGATGCCTGCATTTTCTTCAGTACTCCCCCTCCCTTATTTGAAAAACCTAATAAAAACGGGTGACCCAGCAAAGTCTTTGGCTAATTCAGAGCATACAGAAGCTGGAAAGGAATTAGTCCACCCTGGAAGCCCTGAAATCATATTCCATTGTCTCATTTTTTATTCGTCCGTCCACTCGCTTGGGAGATTGCGGGTCTGATCAGCCTGCAATAACTTAGGGTTTTTCAACCCAGTCTTCGATAGCTAGGATTACAGGTATGCACCATCAGGCCTGGCTATGTCAGGATCATTGTGAGAATTAATAAGTACAATATAGATTAAAGTAGTCAAAGTATTTTCTCCAGCCTACAGATACCTTTGTGAGTGATCTTCCTGTAAGTGTCTAAAATGTCTGGGAATAACTTTCCTATTAGCAAGGTGGTAAGACCCATTTTTCTACTTAATTGGGAACAGAATGGCCCTTCAAATAAATCAAAATAAACAAAGGGTTATAAAGCAGCAATAACAACTGTACTAATAGCGGTAATGATAAGCAGCAGGAGCAGCAGAAAGCTAAGGCCGAGGTAGAAAATTATCCCGTTCTCCCGAGACCCCAAAATGGGACTCATTTCTCAAGCATTAAGCCACCAGAGCACAGACACACCGCGCATAAATAAGTAGGCGTCTGTATTAGTGTTGCCCTTTAAGAGTTTAAGCCTTATTCTTGCGACCCCAGGAAGCTGACCAGAGGAAACAGGGAAGAAAGAAGTCCGGGATATTTATCTTTACGCGTTGGAAATGCTTTGATCAGCAGGGCTGGAGCAAGTTTTGGCGCTCTGTGGGAACCACAAATGTTCAGTGGAGGAGGCAAGATCAAGCGCAGTTTGCTCTTTCAGGGCCTTCAAAGCCCATTCATCCAGAGACGTAGCCATTACCATTTTGGCTCCCTCACTGGGCCCTGGGGCTGTGCTCTTCCAGGGGAAGCCGCCGTGTCGGGCCAGCTGAAATGCATTCTGTGGAGTGTAGTGCCCCAGAAAACCTGCCCTTCCTGTCCTATGCTCTGCGAGCAGTCCTGGGAGTGGCCTGGGTGCTAGGGATGAGTCACATGCAGAGGCCGCTCAGGGTGAGTACGGCTTTCCTGTTCTTTGCCTCTGCCTCTTGGCAGGTGTGGAACTTGGAAAACTGAGAAGCCTGGCCCCTCCCCTGGCTTAGAACTCTTCTCAGGCATCTGTCTCTTCCCTGTGAGTGAGGGGAGGAAAAACACCAGCAAGTAGCCAAGCAAACCAGCAAATAGAAACCAGATGCCATCACCAGCCATCCTGTCTAGCCCTACTGTGCCCACTAGGCCGGCAGGGGCAGGGACTTGTCCTCCTCACCATCAAGTCGCTCTCCAAGGCTGACATATGTGCGCGAACAAGATACACAATCATTTTTCAACCTCAGAGACTAAGGCCAGAACAGAAGAGAAAACCTTTCCAAAACTCTAGAACTTCATTCTGGTCTCTGTTCTAGATCATCTCACAATGAAAAGCGAGGGACACAGCCACAGGGACTTGGTGTTTGTTCAGATGGCCAGTGGCTGTTCCCTCTGTGCTTACCGTCTTGGGGAGCTCACATGTTCCTTTTACATGAGGAGGAGGAGGAGGATGCAGAGGGTTTCTCAAAGTAATTTTGAGAAGCCACACACCACCCAGTATCATTCTTATTAAAATATCTACTTTAGGATTCTGGCCATGACTCTTACCATGAAAAGATCTTACTAACTGAAAAATGCTTCTGAACATTAAAAAAAAAACCCTAAAGTTTGGAATTTCAGGCTCGCTATGTAAAGCTTAGCTGTTTGACCAACCACTTTCAGTGAGAAAGTGGCCCAAGAGCACTAAAAAGGGAGCACGAAGAAACATGTCCTAGCCCTCTGGACTGCCTTTTACCCTTCGGTGAGCACTGTGCTCCTGCCTGACATGTGGCGGCACTTTGTCAGGCTCTGGAGATAATGAACCTTACCTCTCCCTGGGCTCCTGTGCCACCTAAAGCAGCACTAAATTTGGTAATGTGGCTTTTGGCCTGGCTCCTGCCCCTAACCAGATGGGGACCCGAAGAAAATCGCTTTTGGGTTGGAGTCTTTGTATGGCAGTGATGGTCCTCTTCAAGCAGCAGAGTACTTAGTTTTATGTTTATCTCAAAGGAAATGATACAACTCAACTAAAGCAGAATGTTTAGGCCAAAGCAGGTAATTTCAGAATTTATATAGTGCACTTTTTGTTCTGGAAATTCATTTGCTAACGCATAGAATATATACATTAAACTTTCACACAGGAATTGTTATTAATCTATTATTTTTCTCATTCCTCATTCCTTCAGTAAACATTTACACAATGCCTGTTGTACACAAGACGCTATGTTGGGATTGACATCTGAGAGGAACTCTAGGTTCTGTGCCTTGCAGAGCTCACAATCTGGTAACAAAGATGGGAAGAATGTACGAGTTTGGGAGTGAGGCGCCACGCATAGCGCTCACTGCACACCTACCTACTGTGCTTGGGCACATCAGGGAACAAAACCGACGATGTTTGCTGTGTTCATGGTGGTTACAGTCCAGTGTGAGGACGAAGCGACAAATGTGATAGGCGTGACGCATGGGCCCAAGCTGCCAGGGTCGCGGCGAATGCTGACAGGCGAAGGATACAGGCCTCTGTGGTGGGAGCTGGGAGGAGGGCACAGCCACTTGGGCACGGCAGCGCACGTCTCCCAGGGAGGGGAGTGTGCATGTAACGGCAGGGTGGAGGATGTAGGGAGAGGGAGAGCCTCAGAGACAGAGAAAGGCAGTGGGCAAGCCCCGGAGTCAGAGGTGAGGGAGAATGTGTGCAGGGTGTGGACAGTGCGGCCCCGGGGGGGGGGCAGGTGGCACACAGGTCCTGCAGGAGACCACTGGCTGTGACCACAGCGACCCAGTGGTGTCCTCAGGGTTGTGCAGCAGCGTGGGCACTGCCTGCTTTGCCCTGCAGTCAGAAGGGCATCCTGGGTGGGTGGTGAAAACAGACAGTAGCCGCCTGGAAGTGGGCTGGCGTCCATCAGCCGACAAGGTAGCAGAAACGTCAGGGCAGGACCTGCGGAAGCAGGCGGGATGAGAAGTGGCCAGTTCTGGGTGTCTGCTGAAGGGAGGGCCAGTAAGACACTTTGGTGGGCTGGATGGATGGAAGGATGGAGGGACGGGAAAATGGGGACGGGCACCTATACGAGCTCCCGAAGTCCAAGGCTAATTTCCTAAAGCAAATGTCCACTCAGGGCAGGACCTGCGGAAGCAGGCAGGATGAGAAGTGGCCAGTTCTGGGTGTCTGCTGAAGGGAGGGCCAGCAAGACACTTTGGTGGGCTGGATGGATGGAAGGATGGAGGGACGGGAAAGTGGGGACGGGCACCTATACGAGCTCCCGAAGTCCAAGGCTAATTTCCTAAAGCAAATGTCCACTCAGGGCAGGACCTGCGGAAGCAGGCGGGATGAGAAGTGGCCAGTTCTGGGTGTCTGCTGAAGGGAGGGCCAGCAAGACATTTTGGTGGGCTGGATGGATGGAAGGATGGAGGGACAGGAAAGTGAGGACGGGCACCTATACGAGCTCCCGAAGTCCAAGGCTAATTTCCTAAAGCAAATGTCCACTCAGAGGAGTCTTGCAGAGAAGGGAGCTCGGGCGGGGGGTGAGAGATCACGGGGAGGACCTAGCTCGGTCCCAGGTGGTGAAAGTGAAAGTAAAGGCAGGGCGCACTGGGGCCTGGCCATCGGAGGAAAAGAGCCCTGAACGAGGATGCGGGGCAGGAGATGGTCTAGGCAGGTGGGCAGTAGTTACAGCCTGGGCAGCAGAGGCCCTGGGTAGGAGAACTCAAACAGGCACAGTTCTGCAAACTCTACTTTTCCAAAGGAGATCTGGGCTGACTTCATATGAGACCAACGCCGAGCAACGCGGAGACAACCTAGGAGGACGCACACAGCACCGGGAGTGCTTTCTCCTGCATGGCTGGACTCTCAGGGGCCTGGGCACTCAGCCTGCGGGGAAAAGGGCTGCTGCTGTTCCTCTGCAGCAGGAAACTCATCTTGTACAAGCACACAGCTGGAAGAGGACTCTTTTGACCCCTGGAAGAGATCTGCGGTGTCTGCTGGGTGTCTGTTACTATGCCTGGTCCAGCACATCAAAAGTCAAGTTACCAAAACAGACACAAATTCAGAAGAAAGGTAAAACACACCTGCTTTACAATTGCTAATAAAGAAAGAAGTCCCTTGGTATTTTTCAGCCTTAAGGCAGTAGCATGGCATAT